>JAGKTI010002671.1:48628-64641 GCA_018397915.1 Birgus latro | reverse complement strand
CCCCTATACTATTTATTTATGTCTATTTATGTATCTATTTTCTAACTACCCCTCCGTAAGCCCTGGATATGCCACTGGTCGTAATTTAAATATATCTGGCTGTTTAACCTGGCGTATAAATATTTGAAAATCGTGTTTGCGCGCGTACAGGAAGGGCGTTGGGTCAGTTTGATATCTACCGTGTATATTGGTGAAATGGGTGACTTTACGCTTTTTCGAATCTCCAGCACAATATTATAGTGTATAGAATGAGATCTTTGTAGAATCCGATCTCCTTATAGAATATCTCCTTTGTGGAATCCGATATCCTCGATCCAATCCCCCCTATGGAGTCCAGTGTCCTTTATCCGATCTCTTTGTGGGATCTTGTCTCCTTTATACAGTGTGATCTCCTTCCCCTGACACTGCCTCTCCGTTACAGGATATAGTTACAGATGCGTTGTATCCTGTAATGCATTGTACTCTGCCCATCTTAACTTGGCCTAAAAGTTGCCATCTCTCCTCCTTGAAGCAAGAGATCTACGCTAAAGTACGATGCTAGTCACGAAGAAGTGCTGTGGAAAGCCTGTGGAGTATGTGGTAGTTTGATTCTGGCCCTGAGTTGTAACAGTAGAGTAACCCTAGCACACGGAGCTAGTCACGAAGAAGTGCCGCAGAAGAACGCTAATCTGAGCCAAGTTAAGGTGGGCGAACTATAGCAAGACGTGTTCAGTCCTGACCGTGTTCTCCACCGGTGCTCAAACAGCGCCTGGTGGCTGGAAGATCGTTCAAAAATTCGTATTCCGTATTTCACTCTTGAAAATAAAGCTCAGACTGCAATAAGTGACACTAATCTTCGTATTGTTAGGAACCGAGAAGCAGAGATGACCAACATTAGGCTGATGCTGGTAAGGATCAACAGAGGAGGTATTTTCTTGCTGACGCTCTTGAAAAACGTCATAAATAAAGAGGTAGCAGAATTCCCCTTTTAGTATGTCCGTGTGAACATTACCACGGAACTGTCAGAGAAGATTTTGGTTAACGTCTGAGTATGGTATTCCCATCGCGTACATAGAAACGAAACAGCTTCATTCAGAGTACTCACATTTCACTGAGCTGCATCTGTAACCAAACGTCGATAATACTTTCCCCGTAGCCTCTTCACTAGGTTACAAAACTACCGTGCTACTGTAACTATATCTAGGTATCTCGCCCCACCTCTCCTGCAAGTTACAAAGGAGCCGTTTCATTGGTTACAGTAGGAAATTGAACCGCCGCTCTGCACGATACACTGTAATGATTCTCTAGTCCTTTTTGGCAATACTTGGACACCATAATATTTCGTGCTCGACTCGGTATGTGATCTTTTTGACAAGTTTTTGGAGCTTAATCGATGTTTTTCTCTCCCTCTCTTGAGTGTGATAACTGAGTAGGTGTAGCAGAGCAATCGGAGTCAAAGATGCATTCCTTCCTTGAAACTGATGAACGATTTTGTCAGCAGAAAAGGGGAGATTTTTAGGAGAAGTTTTGGTACAGAGGCCATCTTTGGGATTCAGACTACTTTTAAAGGTATAAACACACATATATACAAATTAATGGCTTGTGAATAAATACATAGGCATTGTCCCAGCACAAGATTCATCATAAGTATATGGATGCTTCACTAGGAGACAAAATGCTGTTTAAAACGGGTACACATTTCGCTGGCCAGATGCAGTCAATTATTAGACGGAACTAAGTCAAAGCTACGTATATAAACAGAACTAAAGTTCGTACGGAATGAAAACGCTCTAGAATGAATCATGGAAGGTTTAGAAGCACAAATGAAATGCGTAGACAGTGGAAATGTCTCTAGAAATGGAGCCAGTCAGAGAAGGACACTTTTTAAGACTCCGTTGCTCACTCTCGCCTCTGCCTTTTCACTGTGCCTCCTCACAACCCTCTCACTTCCTCCTGCACAAGTGGCCTCTGGTATAAGCAACTTCAGGCCCCCACTCTTGTTCCGTGTCTTGTCTGTTGCAGTGCGTTAGTTGTCTTTATTGTGTGTGCAAGTGGATGTGCGCGTTCATGGGCGTGTGCGTGCGTGATAACCAAAGTTTCCCGTGTATACCTTTATCCGTAGTTCAACATTACAGACCCATTCCTTTATATAATACAAAGTCTGTGCTGGTTTTTATGCAGCAATATACCTTTTTCTAGTGTCGTAGTCATCCATGTTAAACCAAAATACTTCTTAGGATATATCCATGTCGCTTAGATAAAAACCGTCGCTCATACGTGGCGGGTCTCCTTCTACCTCTGTGCTCTGCCGTCAAACCTGTGTATAAGAACTGTCGTTATCCTCAAATAGTTGATATGTACATTTATCCCCCCGTACCTCCTGTGCAAAGCCTTAAGACTCTTGCGGTGTTTGGTCTGTCTGAGTCTGTGTTGTGGGAGAACAGAGTGAGATAGAGGGTTTATATATCAGTAGTTTAAGACATAGCCATTATTAGCCTAAAATGTGGACGTTGGGAATTACCTTGGAGTATTAGATTGGGAATTTGAGTATTAGATGCAATTTCGTTAACGCCTTCACTCCGATGACGCGTTCTAGTTTATTTTGTAGATTATATTTTCTAGTTCCCTGCTAACATTATCCAGTTTAGGAGTAACTTTTCATATGCAAGGGGTTAGATACGGCTTTAATTAACCTCTTTGTATGGAATTTCACTCCTAACTTGGTCTGGGATTAGCAGGATTAAAATGCTACAGGTCCAGAGTTGGTCAAATATACCGGTCCACTGGAAGTTCACCTGGTAGTGTCGTGTGTGATACGGGAACGGCTCAGTCTGCTAATGTGGGCGTGACTGGCGATGGGAGTAGGAAATGAATGATGCAGGAGAGATGCTGATAACCCTGACTGACCCGTTCACACAACACGTGATAATTCGCCCTCTGAGTGGCAGTGGAGCGTTGTGTTTGGACCACCCCGTCTAGGTCATGGGACTGAAGGTGTTAAGGTGGTGTAGGATGTGGTGTATTCGTGGCGGGTGTAGAGGTATGTTTCTCACTACGAGGTGTTACTTCCCCTTCTATATATATTGTTACCCCCCTAGTGTTACTCATCCGCGGAGTCACTGGGCCGTGTTTCTGAGCACTGTACGCTTTTCACTTAAACCTGGCTTAGAACTGACGTCTCTCCCTCTTGAACGATGAGCTTTAAAGTGACATCAGCACAAGAACATAGCGCGTAATCACGAACTACTGTGAAGAGGGCAACGTAGAGCCACAGTACTGTCTTGCTCTCTCATCAGGCTACGGAAAAATAAATTGCTAAAGAAGGAAAATGTCAGCCAGGTTAAGGTGAAAACACTAAAGTACGTTCAAAATGAGCCTTGCCGAGCAGAAAATGGTGTCGGTAAATTCAGCCAACAACATACATCAATTTCCAGTCCGCAGTCATGGATCCGCTTAGTTCAGAATACGCTATCACTGAATCTGGATGAGCCCTTTAGCCTGTTATACACTTTTCCCAATCAGATATAACCCGATTGTTTATGTAAAAAGTTTAGGAACAGGAATGCATAATAGTAACGTTATTACTTACAAAACACGCATACCAAGCCTAACTTCTTCTAATCTAACCGTGAGAGTGACTTTTTCTGGATCTGACTTTAATATCCTTCCGCCCTAGTCTCTGTATCAGGACCCAGGTTATGTGTATCTGGGAAACCATGATATATCGTCATTACCCATCACCTGTAATCTGTGTTTCTTTTTTTATTCGTATTTTCTTAAACAGTAAAAAAAAAACAAGGAGGGTGTGAAGAGGGAGTTAGAACAGTACCGTAGAGTTCCATAATCGTTTTTAACAATGACACGGAAATAGGGAGAGGGTAGCTGATTTGGGCCAGTTCATGCAAACTTGGCAGCCCCTAAAAAAGTGTGAATAAATAACTAGAATAAGACGAGGATGGCAAAGAAGAAGGCGCTGGACTTTCGGACTGAAGATACATGATAGAAGAAGTGCAACCATTTTCCCTTGGCAAGAGCTCGAGCGTGCAGATACCCAGGCCAGCGATCAAGACACAGCCGGTACACGTTCAGACACGGCCCGTACGTGTCTCTGCGCACCCCTGTATAACAAAGCCATTCACCGCTGTAGCTGGTAAATGCCTAACTCAGTCCTTGTCCCGTATTCCCATCGGTTAAGGAAGCTCCCTAACACCTTTCCCTGATCGATTTATTTTCCTCACACCTTATTTGGTATATAAATCCTTCTAACGTCACCCATACTCTGCGTAAACCTATAAAAGGATATCAGCCAGCCATATCTAAAAATAAATCGCTAAGGAAGAGGTGCTAGGGAGCTTCCTTACCCAGCATGAATACGAACCCTTGTCTTTCACATATCATTCACTCTTCCACGTGATTTCTAGAACAGGAAAGGAGTACAATGTGGTGTATCAGTGCAAAGATTTATTTTACAGTGTTACTCTTACTCACCTACTTGTACTGTTGTTCTTAGCTCTCTGGGTGATGCATGAGATTGTTCATTGTTCTGGTATCACTGTCATACTAACAATAATAATAATAATAATAATAATAATGTAACAATCATACTAGCTCGAAAAGAGGTTACATTTTTTTTTTTGGCACGTTATCCCTTTCACCTCGATGACGTCATGCGCGTTCTCTGTTCTTTCCGCCACCATAAGATTTTGTTCATCCTAGGAGAACCACCTATTAGAGAACGGGGTGAATGAACACAGCATAACCTCCCCAGTTCAAACATTCTCACCTGTCGAAAAAATAAATAAAAGAAAGAAAACGATATCCAGTAGCAGAAACGAAAGAAAGAAGAAAGGAGAATGGAAATGACGTCCTTGGAGTGAAGGGGTTAGAAAATAGAGAGAGATATAATGTGTGTGTGTGTACAGTGGGCCAAAAAAAAAAAAAATGTTGAATTGTGGAAAACATGGATCGCTCAGTCGGAAAATAATGAAATGCATCTCTTGTGAAGCTACGGACTCTCTTAAGTCCACATGTCCGTTCTTTGATTGGTAGCGTCGAAACAGTTTTGGGGGGTCTCCTGAACCTCTTGTTTATTTTGTTTATTTACTTCTTTGTTTATTTTCATCTGCACTTCGTTTTTATCAATTTTAAGATGCTGTTCAACGCCCTTAGCAGTGTTTTCATCCATCGTCAGACGTCTGAATCCCGCAAGCGGTGGACACAAACATATCGCCTCCATGTCGCCCTGTCCCCCGCCATTTCACTGCCCTCCCCCAGCTCACACACATCCTCCCTCATATACCTCTCCACTCCACCCTTCCGGTGCCTGCGAATAAGTTAAATTGCTAATGAAAAGGTGTTCAGACCCTAGTGTCGAAATTCCTCATAGACGCGAGTTGCCAGATAATTTTTTTTTTTCGTTAATCACTTCAGTACGATGACTCATTTCATTCTCTCTCCCGTCAGGTTATTTGTTTGTTTGTTTGTTTTACTCAGCAAGGGGTCTGATTCTTACCATTCTCTGCGATGATTCTAACTTAGCCCAAAATTACTCTCTCTCCATCCTCACTTCTGTAACAGTGATCCTAAAACATGATGCTAGTCGCAAAGAAGCGCTGCGGAGAGGTTGTGGAGCCGTAGCAGTGTCTTTTCCCGCCACTGAGCGACGTGGAATAAGCCGCCAAAGAACGAAATCTGGATCAGGTTAGGGTGAGAGGAGTTTAGCAGGCGTGTGCGTAAAATTTGTTAGTAACGTAAATATTACTAATGTTGTTATCACTCAACCGAAGCCCTCACAAAAGAAAGAAGAGGAAGGAAGAAAGAAGAATACAAGAAAATCCTCTATATCTTCTTCATTAACATATGAAATGTATCTTTAGAGCAGGCATGAAACTGAAACCATATAACGTTGGATCGTGAACCTTTTGCTGTATTGAAGAGGGTAAAGGAGTATGTGAATGTGGTGAAGGATACGGTTACTCTTTGCAGCGTGGTGGAGGGAAAGTGGAAGAAGTGGAAAAGATGTGGGATTTGCTTGATGCTGGTGGATGCGTTGACTTAAGCCTGCTGGTACTCATGCTGCACAAATATAACACACTCTTACATTCATTCTTGTCTTGATGTTTAACAACGTGCCGACTAAACACCAGCTAGTCCTCTGCAACTCCACCTGCAGTTCTTCAGTGGCGGATCCTATGGGCCCTATTCCACTCTGACCTGTGTAGGTGGAAATATCTCCAGCACCTACATCCATTCATACCTTCCCAGTCCTTCAATGCAATATGGTCTCCCGATTTGCACCATTATGTAACAGTAGGTCATTTTTAGATTACATCACATCATTGTTCATCGCAGTTTCATATCTTCTACAGTTTCTTCAGAGGCTGCCGATTGCTTTATCTCTCTGGAAACTGATAAACGTTACTGAGCATCAAGGTTGATTTGAAGCCATTTAGGTGTTACTGTACTCTCCTAATGTCCGTCCTAACTAGTACTGTGCCATGCAAATGTGGATTCGGATGTACCATGCAAAAGTGGATTAGGATGTACCATGCAAAAGTGGATTAGAATTACCATGCAAAAGCGGATTCGGATGTACAAGGCGCAACACAGGAAGGCAGAGAAACGCAGCTCATAACGCGCCCCAGCACTGGTTTCTTCCTGTGAGTTTGTCCTGACCATGCCCTCCTGAGCTGCCCCTGTACGTATTGCAGTGGGTGTGTACGTATTGCAGTGGGTGTGTACGTATTGCAGTGGGTGTGTACGTACCGCAGTGGGTGTGTACTGAAGCCGTAAGTCTACAGTTTGTACCTGTAGATCTTGTTCATATCAGTGTATCAGTCCCGTCTGTGGTCACTCTCCATTTTGGGGCCAGAAGCAGTACACCAGGCTGGGCATCTCCGACATTTTGGTTCCAGATGTGGCTTCATCATTTCAAGGACTAGAATTATTACACCAGGACAGATTAACAGGGACCATTTAGTAGGAAATAGTCATCTTCCATCGTCCAGTGAAAGATGAATTAGATTTGTATTGAAATATTACGATGTCCTGTATCGGTGTGAGATTAGTCGCTGCCGAGTGTCAGATGCAAGTGAGAATTTACATCTAAGTTCAAGATTATGCCAAGTTGTGCGTTATGTTAGGAGGAATTTAGGTTACTTAGGTATACCATAGTGAACTGATTTATTTCTTTTTTTCCTTTTTTTTAGCGAATCATCCCAGAAAAAGTTATGATTTTGATTTATTTATTAATGTGGAGATGCAAGGATTTTTATTTTTTTTAAGGTTTGAGCTTTGGAATACATAATGGCGGAGATGCTGTAGCCTACACTGTACCCGAGGCTCCTGTAACTCCATGCTGTGTCTTTCTGTGTTTGGTGGCTGGGTTCTCGTGGCACTAGGTGGCCCTCAACATCTCTTCCCTAGCGATTTATTTCTCTTCTACATACGGCGTGGTATTATTCCACTGTTATTTATTTATTTATTAAGACCATGTCGATATTTGAAGAGGTAAAAATATAACATGAATGTGCTGTAGGATGTGGTATGATAAATCGCTAAGGAAGAGGCGTTAGGGAACATTTCAAGCCTACAAGACGTCAGCCCAGAGTTACGTAAAGAGTAGCGGACCATGGGATGTATATGGGCTAGGAGAAGAACCATTTCCTTATATAAATATCTGAATCTGTCGTAGTTATAGCGAATCTTTTTTCCCCCCCACCCGTATAGTCTTTGGTGCTTTAAAGAGAGTAAATGAATAATCTTCCTGGGAATATAGCAGTATAGCCTAATTTATAGCAAAAATAAAGTCTATTATAAAAGATTTCAGAGGATTAAGGGATGTACTGATGTTGATAGTGTCTCGGAAATCATACTTGTTGCAATAAGTGAGATTTAAATTATTTTGTAACGGTGTCAGACGTGTGGTGTCATGTACTGTAAGGGGCAGCCTCCCCCCCCCCCCCCCCCCGTCAACCATTCTACGCTCTCATTCTCTCCTCAGTCTTTCGATGTTATAAAATACTGAAGTTTAGCATTGTTGTCACTGTTTTTTGCAGTCCAGTACCCCTGCTAAATGGTTCATGCTTGCCTCTATAAGAAATTTAATAATACCACATAGATGGCAACTTGAGATATGTACACTACAGAGGGCTCTAGTGAGATTTTTTTTCCCCCCCCGTAAATCCTTGTAAAATGTGTCTCCGAACTTACTGAGAAGCGGTTTATGAAACGTAAATATACGTTATTGAAAATTCACCGTTTAGATGAGGAACAGTAGTACATCTGCCTCACAGTACCAGGAGTCACTGTACCAAGAGTCACAGTAGCAAGACCCACCGCAAAGGTAGTATACACAACATGGACACCGCAGGAGAGACGTAGCGAGTCCTGCGTTGTATATAATTCACACAAGAACCTCAGCCACAGAACCAGGTGCTATAGTCACGCGTATCTGGTGATCGAAAATAATATAGCACAGTTGGTTTCGTCAGTGTAATAAAAATAATAATAACTAATAATAATAATAATAATAATGTTACCGGAATCTCCAATCAACTGTGTGGTAGTGCATCATATTTCGGAGTGTTACTGTGAGGCAGAGTTCCCGCTACGGTGTACTTCAGAGCTCGTTGTGTACATATCTGGTACATGCTTTCATCTCAGAATTGTACAATATCCTTGTTACTGAGTGTTGTCTGTTCTAGATATTTCCTATTTTGAAACTCTTTGCAATAAATATTCTATCTTTCTGACCCCCCGAGTTTTATTGGTGTGGAATTTGAACGTAGGGCAATAACTTTTCATTATTATTATTATTATTATTATTATTATTATTATTATTATTATCATCATCATCATTGTTGTATCTCTGCTGTCTGTCCTTGGTATATACGTATCTCTGCTGTCTATCTGCTGTCTACTTATCTCTGCTGTCTACGTATCTCCGCTGTCTATCTCTACCTGCGTATCTCTGCCCTCTGCCTCTGCTGTCTACGTATCTCTGCTGTCTGTCTCTGCTGTCTACGGTCTCTGCTCCCTGTCATCTACGTGTGCCATCAGCTTGTCATCTGGAACACGTCTCCGCAGTCCTTCACGATTCCCTGCCTTCTCGCGGTAAGTTGTAAGAGTTCTTGAGGTGGGCGTGGGTGTAAGATTGGGTTGTGGGGCTATGGGTGTCAGTGTAACTAGGTGTGGGGAGAGGGAGAGGGGTGAAAAAGTATATACAAATGACAGCGGTGTGAGAGGGGGCAAGGGCAGTGTGATGGAGGAAGGCAGGTGGCAGCGATTTGTCTGTGGCCACCCCTTACGGAATTGAAGACACCTGGCGACATATATAGGTAGATTGATGGAACACCTGTACTTGTTAGATGTAATTAGCCTGCATCCCACATTACAGAGGGCAGTTTGCAAGGATTCAGGAAGGTCAGACATGTTTTGCTATCATGACACCTTTCAGAAATTAGTATATAAAATGGATAGGATATTTCCACACCTTTGCCCTCTGTTTTAAGGATGGGGCCCAAGAGTGTCAATTTATAAACACACACACACACACACACACACACACACACACACACACACACACACACAGAAGCAGTTTTCGAAATGAACGCTGAATTGCTTTGTCACGGTTCAATCGTACGTTTTCTCTAGGATTCCAGGGGTCAACTTCCCATTTTCTTTTGTCGCCTGGTTGAGTTGTCGATTAGGCATAAGGTTTAAAAATTTCACATAGCCGTCCAAGAAACAAGGATTTTTTTTTTTTTTCCTGCGGTCAGTGTAGGCCGAGCTGTCGAGGTGGGAGGATGCTGACGGCTTCTCCGGTACATTTTTCTTCGATAACGGTAAATATATGTAAAAAAAAGAAAAAAATAGCCGTAGTATGTAAATCTAGACTAGGTTAATGTGTGTGTGAGGCAGTAAGGAGGAAGGATGTGCGGTTAGTTTGAAATGGTACCGTGCAAAGGAGGAAGACTATAGAAGGCTTTTCTTCTTCCCCCCCCCTTTTTTTAATGTAAAGTATTTGTATATTTACTTGTAACTTACTGATATGCAAGTGAGTAAATACGGATGGACTTAAGCCGGGGTGAGAGGTGGCTTACTGGGTTAGTTTGTTTTCCAGCATTTTGAAAGCCAGAGGAGGTTTGTGGCAGAGTGTGGTAGTTTGGTAGTTCCCTGGGGGGGGGGTACTGTAGATAATTGGAGGCTTCGTAGCACCTATGCCTGACCGATTTATTCTGCTTCTTACACGTTGACGGTGTATTTTATGCGATTTGTTTAGCATAAGACTGAACATCACCTTCACTGGGCAAAAGCAACTCAGACGGTTTTTATTTGAACTGAGGCAAAGTTGGTGGAAGGGTTAGGGGTTAGGCAAGTACGAAGTATTCGACTTGAGCAAAATCTGTCACGCTGTTATTACTGGAATTTACCGCTGTTAGTGCTGTTATCAGTATTGTTATTATTACTGATATTAACGTTGGTGTTCTGTTGCTGCTGGTGGTACTGCATTATCGCCAATACCTCGCAAATAACCGTTGTCTGTGTGTGTGAACCTCTCCACCTTTGGCCCCGCTCGGATCTCAACCTGCCATACGGGACTTCAAAAGACGCGGAACGACTAAACTGACGACGACCACGTGAGTTATACCGTGTTTTTATCAAGGATACTCCTCAGTGAAATATTTTTACCCATCCCGCCTCACCTTCATTATCTCACCGTGCGAACATACCTGATGAGTTAAAATCGAAGGCGAACCCACAGTGTCCGCGGCAGGAGGAAGCGCTTAGGGCCCCGATAGGACCGCTAAGTTCTTGTTACTGCTATTTTTTCATTGGTATTACTGCTGTTACTAGTATTACACAAATTGCTGTTAGTATTTATGCTATTATTACTGCTGTTATTATTCTTTTATAATTCCGATACTGATCATTCCTTCTTTTTCAGGAATATTTAGACCAGGGGAGCTGAGGAAGAAAATAAAGAGGAAAGGACGATAGAACAAACGACAGAAAGGAAGGCAAGAGGAGACAAGACAGAAGACCATCATCATCATCGTCATTATCATCATTATTCTCTTTGCACCTTTGATAACTGCCTTGTATTCTTAGATGAGAATCTCTGTTTTGATTGGCGTTTACGTCGATGAACTGCAATTGTGATTGGCCAACGACAAATCAGTTGGCGCTCTTACTGCCCTCTGGTGAGCTTCATGGGAAACACCCTAGGACAGCATTAGGACGTTTTCAATCTTGTTTGAGTATCGGTGATTTGGGATGTCCTAGGTGTGGCGTAAGTTAGGATATCCTAAGTTCCTTACGACACCCAATTCCGGCCCCCTGATTTGGCCCGTAATGGTAACTCCTGTGCCGATGCAATAAGTCGTAGACACAAAGTATTACTAGACAGGCAGCTTCAGGAAAAGGAATGTAGAGATCTAGTCTAATCCAACAACGCGTAAGTGGGAGTGACTTCACCGTTGCCAGTGTTTCGTCATGGATTTAAAAATTTAAGAGAGGATCCGCTGCGACGAATTACCGAATCGGCGATCATTTACCGAATCGGCACAGAATCGGCACTTTCAATTGGAAAACATAATTTCTATCACCGTATAGACATCTGAGTATCTGAGAGCCGGTCAAAAAATTGTCCTTAGTATAACTGTTAACAAAAAATCTCACCTCAGAATTAAAACATGCCAAAATTTTGGGGGTATCTCTCCTACAGATCGTCAACACGCCTTGACAGACTTTTACTATGTATAAATATTGATTCAAAGTACAGATAAATGTATTGCATTGTAAATCAATATTTATGCAATGCAGAAAACACTTCCGCTAACTTTAACAAATGTTCACTCTGAATCCCAATTTTTTTCTTTTCTAATTAATAGTTAAACACATTTTTCCCAGACTTCAAATACTTAGGGATGTATGAACACATATGGTGATAAAATTATAAACATTTTCCAGTTAAAAGTGCCGATTCGGCGCCGACTCGGATTATGACCGCCGATTTGGTATTTCGGTAATTCGTCGCACACGCGTGAGTTCGCTGTGCGGTGGTTGTCTGGCTCGTGCTGGGCATATTTTGGCCCAAGAACAGTGATAAAAACAGTGATCTTATAATCATTTGGCACTTATAAAGAGTATAAGTGTCCTCTGTTCCGTGGGACAGCCTCAAAACTGGTGAAAGGCTTGTGTATTGGCTACATTAAGAACGTGTTCACGAGGCAGTAAGAGAGGCTTCGGAAAGTGACAAATATGGCGGACCGTCGGGACCAGGGAAAGGTAAACAACCCTGGAGACGCACACAGAGGCACTGCGGAAAATGCAAAAGGGAAGTGATGGATACCGATAATGTTGTGGAATGTGAGGTATGTGAAATTTAGTTTCACACTGAATGTGAAGACATTCCAAAGGTGGTGTACAATTTTATGGTGGATATGGTGAAGGGTGCAGGGAAACAGCTGAGTAGGCACTAGTTTTTGCAAGTGGAGATGTGCAGAGCTACATAGCAAAGTATAAAAGCTTCATGAACAGCAGGACATGATAAACACCAGGCACAAACAGTGACAGTGGAGGAAATAAAAAAAAAAATGTATAGATGTGAACCACGATAAGCGAAACTCGACCACAGGCTAGGAGGACACCTGGAGGCAAGATCTGTGAGGAGAGATGAAGTTGTTGAAAGGAAACTTGGAGACTCTCAAGAGCTGGCAAACCGACTAGGAACTCTACATGCCAAAATGGTAAGTCTAGAGGATAAGTTGGTAACAAAGTGTGCGGTGGTCCAAGCCTGACAGAAATGAAGCAGTAGCAGTGCAAAGAGAAATAGGTGCAGACTGTCATTTCGGAAATCTGTTATTTATGGGGTTCCCGAGTCAGACTCAAGTGTACCAGCGAGAGAAGTGTTTTGGGTCTATATTGTATTCAGTGTTTTCAGTTCTGTATGAATTTTAGGTAATATACGTGTAAGGTTGGTTGGCCAGAGTTTTTGTGCCGTTCCTCCAGTCCTACAAAAGAACCCCACATTTGTTGCACGTGATCAAAGGGCAAGTAGTTGAACTTTGAAAACGTCGCATAACACTTTTCTATGTGTTCTGGTGTTGCGTGTTGCGTCTTGAGAGTCTAAAGAAGGTATAGCTGAGGAGATTATCATTTCCCTTTACGTTCCTTATATTACAAGGAGCCCAGATTGCTTAATAAGTTCTTACCTGTATCTGTAAAGCGATCTACCTCTGTGGGGTTATTTAAGAGACAATCCGAAGCATTTATTTCCCCAGTTCCATTACTCTCTCTCTCTCTCTCTCTCTCTCTCTCTCTCTCTCTCTCTCTCTCTCTCTCTCTCTCTCTCTCTCTCTCTCTCTCTCTCTCTCTCTCTCTCTCTCTCTCTCCTGTCGATGATATTGTGATGGATGGTTCTAGGGTTTAGTAGGGGTCAGTAGTACTTATGAACTGATAGTCTTCTTTTAAGGTTTTGAGCTCTGGTGAATGTTTCGGAAAAACTGACATATATAAGACCCCTCCCCTTACCCGTCCATGCAAAAAATAAATAAATAAATAAATAAATCACACCTGAGTATGGACCTAGGCTTACTAATTACCCCAGATCATCAGAAAATACCATAAATACTGCGCCAGTGGTTTGACGTCCATTTTTTTTTTTTTTTTAGCCAAGACACCGGAGAACATCCCCCACATCACGAAGCGCTCCTGCTGTCTCGACGACCTGTGTATATTTTTGAGAATTTTATCAGTCTGTCTATGGTCAGACGCCAGCTTTGATAAAACTTATTGATCTTACTCCTTTTTTACCGCAGCTTCTTCTAAAATAAGTTCATTACAATCAAGGTATTCTTTTATATATTTAGTAATTTATATCGCTCTGGGCTTCATTATTCAGCTTAAGGAAGACCAAGGCGAAAATTAAATGTTGGTAAAATTATGATAATCAATTTGGGAATTCAATAGGGAGAAAAGCTCACTCCTGTTAATTCCGCTTTCTACTCAAAAGCGAACTTCAAGGAGCACTTTGAATTTTTTTTTTAGACCTAATTTTCATAATCGGAATGTGCGTACTATAAAACTGGATTTTTAAATAATCAGTTGCTTCAAACAGACTCATTCGCTTATTGTCTCATTACCTACTGTAATTCTCTGAGCGATGGTCTGCTAAATTACTTGCTAAAAAGGGCTCTGTTTTTAAGTTTGGTGAATCGGAGTGTGTTGGTGTTCCATTGTGACAAGTGGAAATATTGGGTGGGAGAGAGACACAGGTTAGAGCTTTAATTATTTTTTCTAACGTTCGGGCTACACAGAACCCTGGCCCTGTAGAAAAGACAAAAATCTGAAAATGGGTTGTGTGTATCCCGAAACGTTAGAGAAAATACAGAATTTAATCACCAACCTGTCTCTCTCAACCACCCAACGAATCTGAGTACCTAGCGGGGATGTTGTCTTCTGTGGCTATCAAATGTGTTTGGTGTTGCGTCTTGAGGAGTCTTAAAGGAGATAGCTGAGGAGATTATTATTTCCCTCCATGTTCCTCATCTTACATGGAACCCAGATTGTTTAATAAGTTCTTACCTGTATCTATAAAGCGATCTACCTCTGTGGGGCCATTTAAGAAACGATCCGAAACTTATTTCTCCAGTTCCATTACTCTCTCTCTCTCTCTCTCTCTCTCTCTCTCCTGTCGATTATATTGTGGTGGAGGGTTTAATAGGGGTCAGTATTACTTATGAACAAACAAATAAATAAATAAGTAAATAAACCGCATCTGAATGTGGACCAAGGCTTACTCTTTACCCCAGACCATCAGAAAATACCATAGATACTGCGCAGTGGTTTGACGTCCATTTTCGAGGTAAGCTACTAGGTTAAACAGCCCGTACGCCCCAGGTCCAGGGGAAGTTCTTCAGAGCAGTCAGAAGGATATTTTTGAGATTTATAATACTGTTCTCAGAGTCTCTTATCGAGGCAGAGAAGCACTTGTCAGGTTGGTAATGGTTGAATGCAACGTGTTCGAATTTCATCCTTGTATTTCCAACAAAATACCAGGTAAGGCGAATAAAAAATAATTACTAACTCAGGTTTTTCTCTGAGATATACAGGGTGTCCATAGAGTCTCTTTACAATAAAAAATAAATTACAAAGGCAATTGATATCTTAATCAGATTTGTTCTATGTACTCAGTGGTTATCAAAGTTTTTAATCACATTGCATTTGTGTATTTCAGGTACCCTGTTGATGAAAGATGTTGTTGAGTTAAAGTACTGTTAAATGAACCCTTTTGTAAAGAGACTTTATGGACACCCTGTACAGTATGTTGCATTCAGCCAGCCGTCACGAACCTGTTAAGAGCATCTTCGCCTCGATTAAAAAAAAAAGTATAGTAAATCACCGACATAATTATTATTGACATATTCATAAATAATCTGATATACTTTTGATAATTCTAAGAACAACTTAATCCGCCGACATTATGATAATATTAACATCGTTTCAGAGATAAATAATCTGATTTGTTGGATTGATATATTTATTGTTGTAAGATAGGCTTATACAGAATACTTATACAAAAAAGAAAAGAGAAAAAAAATGGGTCTTGCCACACATCCTCGATAGATACAGTTATATACAAGCGTTTATAAATTCGTGGGTGCACACACACTCTCTGGCAAATATTAGCCATAATATATGTGATGAAATATAAAGGAACCCATAAGAGATGTACCCTACAGGAAAAATACCACCTAGTTTAACAGCAGGGAAAAAAATTCATTCCAGCGCTTTGCATGCAGTGATACCATTCAAAAGAATTATCATCGCAACTCAGCTGCCGGGCTGATGTATGGCCCGGCCTTAACGCAGGCCATCTTAAAACGAGCTATAGCCAGTTTTTTTTTTATTTTTTAAACTAAATGGAGATACTTAGGTTTGTATGAACACTTACGGTGATAAACATTATAATCATTTTCCTATTAAAAGTGCCGATTTGGCTTATGACCGCTGATTCGGTTATTTCGTCG
>JAGKTI010002671.1:0-36739 GCA_018397915.1 Birgus latro | reverse complement strand
CGAGAGGCGGCGCAAACGGCACCAGGTGTCACGATTTTGTTCCAGCTCACCACATTCCATTTCATGTTCAGCAACTGATGCATCGGTGTCCTGCCCCGTGCGTTGGCGTGTGCTGGGTCCCTACCATTCGTGACACCTGGTGCCGTTTGCGCCGCCGCACCGCAAGTACCCATCCATGTTCGTTCCTCGTGTTTGGGATTGTTCCTGCCGTTCCCCGTCACTCTCCGAGGTCGAGAGACTGTCACAGGCGCCACTCTGTCCCATGATGCTGTAGGTGTGATCCACTGACCAGACGGGCGAGGCCCTCGGCGTTTGCGGAGACGGCTGCGTGTGGGCGTTTCAGCACACACGCCTGCACCCTACGACCGCCCGTGTGGTATCCTTGATGCTGATAATGTCAAGTTGTCGCCCAATCTTTAATTAAACTTTCTCATCTAAAACCATAGAGTGTGCTGCCCTGTGCTTTATACTAACTCTGTTTGAGAGTAATGATGGTACTCCACTTGTCTATAGTCTTCTTGCACCTTACACGGGGCACCGTTCAACATAAACGGCCTTATTTAAAATTTACCATTGTAATAACTGAAATTAAACTTAACAAGTTAATTACTGTCCTGGCCGAGATTCGATCTCAGTCCCTCGCGCGCGCTTGATGCGCGCGCACGTTACCACTGAACCAAAGAGTGGATCCCCACTTTGTCTCTGGGCAATGCGAGCTTTTATACACCCCATTACATCACTCTTTTCTTCCTCTAGTGATTAATTTGGTCAGTTTCTCACACCCACATGGTTGCGTAGCGCATTGGAGGCTACCACTGGGATGTAAGGCTGTCAACAACAGCTCATACGACCCTCAAGGCCCTTGCCTCACATCCCGCGCCGCTGCCAATCAATGTAATAACTGAAATGAAAGTTAACAAATTAATCTCTGTCCTGGCCACGACTCACCTCAGGCCCTTGCGCGCGCTTGATACGCGCGCACGTTACCACTGAGCCAAAGAGAGGATTCCCTCTTTGCCTCTGGACAACGCGGGCTTATACACTCCATTACATCAACATGATTTAGTATTAAAGATTTGCACTGTCGAGCCTTATTTCTAATGTTGTATCTCTCTGCTGCCTTTAATACAGTCCATCATTACATGTTACTGAATTATGTGTCTTGGCATCCGTGATTATAGCCTGTACCAAATTGTATGTATGAGGGTGCTAAGGCCGCAGTGCGTGGGGATGGCAATCTGAGTGAATTTTTCCATTTGAAGGTTAGATTGAAACAAGGATGTGTCATGTCTCCATGGTTGTTCATTCTGTATAAAAGAGGTGCAAGGTAGGGCAGTGGATGTAGGAGCGGCCGTAGTGAGAGAGGGCAGTGTTTGGAAACTCCCTGTACTGTTGTTTGCAGATGATACTGTGTTGTTGAGCGAAGACGAAGGGGAGCTGCAAGGCTTGGTAGATGAGTCTGAGAGAGTGTGTAAGAAACGGAATCTAAAGGTGAATGTAGGGAAGAGTAAAGTGATGGTCCTCGAGAGAAGTGAAGTCAGTGAATGTACAGTGAGATTGAATAGGAAGAATATGGAGAATGTGAGTGCATTTAAGTACTTGGGTAGTGTGATGAGTAAGGATGAAAGTTTAGAGGGTGAAGTGCTTGAAAGGGTGCATCAGGGAAGAAAGGTTGCTGGTTTCTTGAAAGCAGTGATAAGAAACAGGGACGTGAGCATGGAAGTGAAAAAGCTGCTGGATGACAGTATTGTGATACCAACTCTAACATATGTAAGTGAAGCTTGGACCTTGGAGGGATAGAAGTCAAGAGTGAGAACAGTGGAAATGAGTTATTTGAGAGGAGCATGTGGAGTCGCATGGAGAGAGAGACTGACAAATGAGGAAGTGAAGGAGCATTGTGGTGTGGATGTGGATGTGCTAGGAAGCGTTAGGAGAAACATGTGGAGATGTTGGAGAGTGAGAGACTGACGAGGAGAGTGTATGTGAGTGAGGTGGAGGGGGGAGAGGGAGGGGGAGGCCGAGGATGAGATGGAGAGATGGAGTGGAGAGGTATATGAGAAAGGGGGGTGTGAGCTGGGAGCAGGGCAGTGAAATGGCGAGGGACAGAGAGACACGGAGGCGATTTGTTTGTGGCCACCCCGTACGGGATTGAGGCGTCTGGCAGTAGGTAGATAGATAGATAGATTATAGCCTAATGTTTCACTTCTTCACTCCTCTTTGTTTGGCAAGCCTCAGCGTGTCGTGGCCGGAGTAGAGCAAATAAAATTCAATTCAAATGAAAGCTGATATTCTATAGGGTCCCTTGTGACTAAGCACAGTGAGTAAAATTTAGAGTTTTCGTCTCGGCTACGACAATAAAGCTGGAAAAATAATCAAGTTTTTGCAACACCATTTTTAATATTTCTCATTATGTAATATTTCTGTAATTAAAATGTGCAAAATTTGATTTCTAGGAGACAACTACAGAAGTGCAGGCGATATTTAAAGTATTGCCGGTAGAGTGAATGATTTGTTTACGATTGACAGAGGAGGACACGTGTTTCCTGAGATTTTGTTCAGCATGTAATAACACTTGCCCATGTAATTCAAAGTGCTTGTGGATAATACACATTGGACCACATCATTCCAGACATACAGTGTAGTACTTATACTTGTCGTGGATAGCCAGAGTTGCACGCAGGGACAATGCCTAACGAAGGAGGAAATAGGAATGGACAGAAAAGAGAGCTCAGAGAGGATGGCTCCAATAATAGGAAGAGAATTAGGAAAGAAAATAAGAAGAGAAAACTAGAAGCCTATGTCACGCTTGCCGAGAGCAATATGGGGAACCAAAAAAAGGTGAGTGCAGTCCAAAGTTTCGGTTCTATCATTTTTCAACTCATAACGGAATTAATTATTTTTCTGTTTGCCAATGGATAGTTCTCTCAATGACAAGAACTTTGAGTACCAGCACTTTCCACTGCAACTCAGTAATAACAGCAATAGATTTTTTTTTTCTAGATTACGGTCGGAAGCTGGTCTTGTCGTGGCTAGATCTGGTGAGTTATGAGTGCATGTGTATGTTGGTTTTCACTGCGCTTTACTGGCCTTGAGCGGTGACCAACAAGCAACCTGATGTGGAGGGTGGTCATTTTGAATTAATTATGGACTATGGCCAGTGAGCGACTTCTTTACAATTTCCGTTGTTTTAAGCCAATCAATTCAAACCTAATTTTCCTAAATATTAATGGGCTGCTCTTCATGTGAATTTGAGTTTAGCTATGGTGACTTTCCAGTGCAGATGCCTGAGTTGTGACTATGGGTTTTACGAATTCATCATAAATTAAGGTTAATGCAGTTAATACAGCACGGCCTTATACAAGATTAGGTTTGATTGGTTAGGTTAGGTTAGATTAATGGGGAAAAAACATGACTTAAAGTTACTTCAGTTAATACAGCACAGCCTTACATAAAGGTTAGGTTTGATTGATTAGGTTAGGTTAGGTTAATGAAAAAAACACAGTTAATCAAATATATAATTCTTTTTTTAACCTATATATTTTAGTGATTTCTGTATGATATGTATTGCTGGTCATGTCGCAAAATGCCTGTTTCGGGGGGTTGAAGTGGGGAAAGGGGGGGAGGTAAAACTCAAAAGTGGGTAATTTGCATTAAAATCGATAATCAAAATCCTACAGAAGACACTAAAATCAGTAGGCTGCTGAAAGAGTAAAATTAAAGGGGAGTTGGGGGCTTAAATGATAATTTTACCCATTTTCCCAATATTTTGCATCTGTCATGCATTCTGACAGAGGAGCTTGTTCTGATGCACCATCATCCCCATACTTGATGTAGTGCTGTCTACATCTTTCATCTGTATCATTCTTTTTCTGTGTCTACCTTTCTTTCTTCTTACCGGTATTTCTTTCATCGTTGCTGACCTTTTATTACTCGTATTTCCTTTTCAGGTGGCTTCACATTGATTGACAAGCCTAATGGTTTCCTGTAAACCAGGAAGCAATTTACAACACAGGGCAGTAACCATATAAACAACCCATTTGTGTTCTCTGTGTCAGCAAGTGGGTTGGCAGAGGGTTAGTGTCCCTCCCCATAAAACAACTGACTCAGACATAACCGGACGCTCCGTACATTATAATGGCGTCTGGCTGTACATAGATAGGGTGTTTTTTTTTGTGAAGTTTTTTTATTTTTCCCCCCCCCCCCCCCCAAACCAAACCAAAGGGGACTATTGCATATTTAGATGACACTACTTTTCCCATCCCATGCCAAAACCCCTCATTCCTGTCACAGCAGTATATATCTTTTGCAGGAGTAGATGATGTTAATTTCTGAAAAACACTTTTCTGACCACCTAGGCTAAATGGATAGTACAGTGTTAGTCAAGAATTATAACCTTAATCCAGTTGTCTACAGTTATTCGGAAGTGATTGCAGGAAGTTATGACTGACGGGGCAGTTGTATTTTTACAACAGGAAAAAAACATTAAATCAACAGCAACATTATTTCATTAGTGTTCTTTGTCAGTACCCAGTACCAGTGCCTAAAATGTGGGTCAGAATAACAAAGAAACAATGAATTTGTTAGTAAGAGAGTTTGTATGGTCTCTCAATAGTTTTGGAATGCAGTGAAAACCTGTGGAACCAAGATTGAATTGCATAAGGATTTTGTCCTTTATGCACTTCAGTACAGGTATTTGGCTTAGACCTTTCACATTTGTCACATTTCTGTTGGCTGTAACTACCAAGTTCTGGAGGATTTCTTGGGTAGACAGGGTTCATACTGATGCTTCACCATTTTCCAAAAGCAGAGCTTAATTGTATATACAGTATGCAGAGGCATTACCCGATACATGGTCTGGTAGCTTAAAATCATGTTATGCACAAGTTTGAATCCCAAAATGAGAGTCAGATATTTGTTGATGTGATACCTCAAGGATGTAGACCAGTCACCCACCCATATCCTACAGCCAGTGAGGTCTCTGCTAATGTGAATAAAATTGTCTGATGTTAGCCAGAATAAAATTCATCAAAGGGATTAAATGTTGTGAACTATAGCAGTGTAGCCTCAGACACATTCATCTTGCAAGGGCTAAAAGAGAAGTACTGTAGTTGTTTCCATTTCAGAATAAGAGCCTGTATGTTTGCTTGACATTTTCCCATTTAGTACAGTACCATATTTACCGAGTATTACTATTAAGACAGATTTAGAATCCCTAATAACTGTTCATTTATTCTTGTTTAACATTGATCTATCAGTAACTTTTTATTATTATTATTATTATTATTTATTTTATTTTTATTTTTTTTGTTTTATTTATTTATTTTTTTCAATTTGCCTGACTGTCATGTAAGACTTGTTACAGATGAGTGTAAATCTTTGATCTGTACAATTTCAGGGACAAGTCTCCAGTCAAGTTGAGAAAAAAGAACGTACCAACCCACGGATTACTGACGAGGAGTTTGCTGATTTTAAGAAAAGGAAAAGAGAAATTGACAAACTGAAAATGGTTTGTATTACTTTAGCATTGGTTGTTAATCCTGAATCAATATGACAATTACTCTGCGTGTACAGACAGCAAAGAAGTTTATGGAAATTGAACCTAATAATTCTTCATGGGTTTCATTGTGTCTGGCAATTCAGAATAACTGAAAAGAAGGAGAGTGTCAAGCCATGTTACCTTAACCTGTAAACTGTGATTGCTGGCTTGAGCTACACTGAGGGAATCTGTGACAGACATCATTGGCCACACTTCCTCCCACTGACCCCCATCCTCCCTCCAACCCCACACATCCCAGTCCCCATCCCACATCCTCCTTCCCCACACAACCCTGTCCCCTTCCCCCACCCTCCTTCCTCACATTTCTCAGTCTCCTTCCCCAGTCCCCCTCCCCTCCACCACGCCCTGATCCCCTCGACACCACAACATATGTACCAAACATTAAAAGGCTGCAACTGCTAGACTATGACACATGTTGACCCCAAAATGTTTATACCTGTCCTTCATTACATCCTTTACTAGGTGGCAAAAGAAAAAGGGTAGGGAGTTTTGAGAAACATGTTTGCATTGTGAGTGCACATCAGAATTTTAAAGTAAATTCTTCCTGCTATTGCTTAAACCTGGTTTGTCTAGTTGAGCAGACTTATTGGCTAAAGGTGCTGTAAGTAACTGCTTCTGTTGAGCCGCCCTATGGGTGGCTACGGTACAATACTTCCACCTGTATAGGAAACCAGCATCCCTTTGTGGTAAACAGTGTTCCACCAGGGTCAGATGAGGGTCCCTCCTCACAGCAGGGTACAGGAAAGTATGAGGAGATTTGGCTTCTGGGTGGATGCTGCAACTGGCCCCCTAGGGTGCACAGTACTACCACATGTAGGCTTTTCATCAGTGAGTAGCCTAATAAAGTCCAGTATACAGTAAAACCTCGATATAACAGACTTCAGTAGACCGGAATTCGCTTTTATCGGACTCGAGGAGCTACCGGACTAAACTCCTATATATCGGAAAAAGTCCGATAAAGCCAGAAAGCAGTCCGGACTGCCTGAAAACTTCAGCTATTTTCACCACAATAAGACAAGTAAAAGACATTTTTTTCAGTGCACAGTACAGTATTATTATACCATTTGATTAATGTAGTGAAGGTATAACACAGTACAATACTGCAATGGTGGTGAAAACCACTGATGCAATCCGGACTAATGTCTGATATATCGGAAAAAGTCCGGATTAGCAGGGGTAAGTCCGGATGTCGCTTTTATCGGAAAATCACATATTTCGGACTGGCCTGAGCCCCAATTATTCCGTTATAGTGAGGTCTTACTGTATATATATATATATATTTATATATATACAATATATATATATACAAGTATATATATATACCGTACAGTATATGTATGTAAATATATATATATTTTTTTACTGAGATGTTGATAGCCTGGTGATGTGCGAGCCACAGTGTCTGCTGACCCTCTACCTGATCCCAGACTGTAAGTAATGAAGCTCTTGCTTAAGTATTGCACCGAACAGGGACTTGTTAATGGTTGTTTGAAGATCTTATATAATGCTCAAGTAGCAGTGTAATTTCAAACTGTTCCTCATGGAGTACCGGTATAATAAGGCTTCAGACTAGCTACCATACCATCATAACACTGAACAACAGGCCTTGATTCATCATCCGTTCAGCCAAGGGTGGGAGTAGAATTTGTGCAAAAAGTATGGCTCGCAAATGTATGTGATATCAGATTTGTTCTTGTATTCTTAGTGTTAAATACAGTGCAATATTATTATTTTTTAATTACTGTGCAGTTATTTAGGTGGTTCAGATATTTGGTAATTTAGTTTATGTATACCGTATTATGCCAGTGATGAGACTGTGCTTAGTAACTTAGTTTATGTCAAAGATATGTTTCAAAAAACTTTTTTTTTTTTCCTGTACAGTAGCTACAACTAGTTATGTAATTTGAGGAAAGCTAGTAAATCATCTTTGTAGGTAACAGTAGAACTTGAATAGGTAATCTTTCCATAATTTACTGTTGACTTAATTGACTAAAAAAAGAAAGGGAGAGAGAGAGAGAGAGAAACAATGTAATGAAGACTCAATTTAAGCAGTGAATAGTTTGAGACAGACATCATCAGAGACTTCTTTTTGCTCTTCACCCATTCAGTCCTGTGATTTACATTATATTGTATTTTCGTGCAGTCATCGGATGATTTTATGTAAATGAACTGAGAGTTTTCAAACTGGATGGGTTACATGTACAGTTAACTAATTGCAACACTTCTAAAGATTTTTTCCAAAGGTGCATAAAATCTTGTGGTGGTGACCTAATGTAAAATGAAGTGATAGGGTTAATCCCATCAATGCAATTATGTATTTTGTTTATACTACTAATACTATGACTGCTACTGTGGTATTATTATTAGCATGAGACTGTGTTTTAGCAGGTCAAGGGAAATCAGTTTATGTAGGGGTTAATGGAGTCTCTTTCAAACCCTTTCATCCCAGGTGGTTACATCATCTGGAAGTATCAGGAATAGTTGTGGGAGATACTGTACCTGTATATCACCAAATTTTAAGAGGTAGCTCTTTCACTATCATAAATTTTCTGTTTCATTCTTGTTTAAATTTTCTGTGTTTAATCATTATTTAATGGTACAGGCTTGGCCGAGGCTGTTCCTCAACTACATAGGAGATGCAAGCAGCCTTACAGTTGAAGCTGAGAAACGCTCACCCCTGTTCATGACGGACATACAGAATGCCCTCCTTTACTCTATCATTCACAACCATGCACCCAGAATGCCAAGGTGAGAAGAGTTTTTTATTCGGGACAGTACTAATGTCCCTTGAGCTTTTTCTCATAGGCTGTTATTTCACAGGCCATATCACTTATCCCAAAACTTTTAAAGGAGATGGGTTTGCACTCTCTCTCTCTGCTGGCGCAGTGGTAGCGTTCTCGCTTGCCATCTGGTAGACGGGAGTTCGCGCCTAGCTCAGGTTGCGAAAAGTTTCACTGACGAAGTGGGTGGTTACTGTCCCCCTTGAGCAAGGGGATGGGTGTGTGCGTGTGTGAAGGTCACAGCCTTGCCCATAGATCGGACTATATGAGCTCTCAGCTCCCTTCCGGGAGGGTAAAAGCTGACGATCACTACCATCAAGTGATCCTGACCGACCCGGTGAGGTGAGTTACACACACACATATTCAACATTCATTTCTCACTGTACACTCAGAAGGCCATCCACACCAATACCCATGCCTGAGGGATGGGGGTGGGGGGTGGCTTCTCCAGTTAGAGAAAGTGGTATTCCTCAGTACAATGTATCACTTCCCCCTAAAGTACTGTGAAACGGTTTGATTATGTACAGTTCACGTTCCTGCCCCTGTAATGTGTATGTGCACCGGCTCCTACAGTACATTGTCATACATGCATTGATACATTTCATATGGCTACATCTGTGAAATAGAGTAATTCCACTGACTGGTTAAAAAATAAAAATAAATAAATCTTGTCATGTTCAACTCCACACAAAATTCATCCACATCAATCCCTTGTCAGCTCTTGTTCCATTCGTCTTTGTCTTACACTCGTTTAACATAAGTATCCATGCGATACCATGATCTGTTTCCTGCCCAGTCTGACATTACAAGTGGTAGCTTGTTCCACAACATGAATGAAGTGTTTGTATTTGTCATAATTTGATTTAATTTGATGTCGCTTAGTCCCAGGCTACCCACCACAAAGAATTGACATGCCAGGAGTGTCATATTTTGGATGAATTTAGTGCAGCCGAGGCTCAGACACCCAACCCTATTTATCCATCACTCTAACACAGCAACAGCCCTGTGACTGTAAACACTGTAAACAATGGCTGGACAGTTGACTTCAGGGCAAACCACCATGCCAGCTACAAGGACAGCGGTCCTACCGTGATTTGGTACTGCAGTTGTCACCATGTTATTCACACACTAATGAGGCAGCATCCTCAACTTGTTGCTCAGGGATTCACCCTCTCTAATTAGTGGAAGCATTAACCCAGCGAAGTATGCCTGCCCTGTACCCTGTAGCCCAGGCCAAGCACCACCCCTATCAAGCAGCCTGTGTGTGGGGGGACCTTAGAGTGGTAGCCTTGCCATCAGTGAAGCAGGGCTAGTCAGGCTCCAGAATTTCCCCTGTTACACTTTAACCTTACTTCCCCTATCCATCTCCTAAATCATCATCAACAACAACATGCTCACTGCCCAATCATTTTCACTATTGCCATTAAGAATAGTACCCTTACTACCCTTATCCTCCTCCTAAATCTGTCCTATCACTCTAGCACTTTTCCCCTTTTTAATTCAGTTCTCTAATGTACATAGGGAGATCAAGGGTGGACCTTTGTGCTGTGTACTGTACTGACATAATGCATTTGCCCTGTTGTCCTCATTCAGTTTTTAGATGCATTCCAACCAGACATGACTGATTGGGGTTTGTCTCAGAGGGATGGTTGGAGTTGGTTGCTTATATAATGCTGCTCAGGAGAAGGCAATTGGTCTCGTGCCTTCATTGACCGATATGAATAGCCTAGCTCCGAGCTCCTGTGCACTGATGGGAGCACTACTAGGTTGGATTATGATTGGATGATGGATGGATGACCCCAAACTTAGAGTACGTAGAGGAGTAAGGTACAATATGTTAAATGTGTATGGTTTTATATATATATATATATAGCTTAACTTTGCTGTACTTAGGGGAGGATGAATGATAGACCTGTGACACATACTGTACTGGGATTTCATATAAGGTCCCTTGACCACCTCTTTTCCTTTATCAGCAGTAGCTCTGTAAATTGTATGAACCTGACAGATTGGAAGAAGGAGGAGTGTAGAATATACTGTAACTGGAACCTACCAGAACTGGCCAAAATGGACTTACAGAAATTTTTATTTGTCTAATCACCAGAACTAGCTGGACTGAAATGTTGGTGCTGAATATGAGCACTAGCATATTGATGATACTGTAACAGCATTTTGTGATGCATATGAGTAAATTGGTTATTCATTTTCAGATGGGCTAGGATGATACGCACCAGGAAGTTCTCCCATGTGGTAACTGTGCTGATAGAAGGAGTCTCACTGTCAGATGTAATGGATGCCTCTCAGTTGCCACAAGAACAGGAAACTAGAGTAGGAAATGGAAAAGCAGAATTGAAAGAAGGGAAAAAGAAAGATGAAGACACAGAGAATGACTGTAAAAGCAAGGATGTTTCCAGAGGGAGGAATTTGGTTGACTACAGCTATCCTGCATGGTTGGCGGATGTCATGCCTCGCACTTGTCGCTCTATGCGGTATAAGGTGGAAGTCATTGCACCTGCCAAGTACGATGTTGAGGCCAGTGAAGACCTTACTAATATTCCTCTATCAGTAAACAGAACAAAAAAGATAGCTAAAAGTATGTATTATTAAATGTGAATTTTATTTTGCTGTATATATAGTATATTGCCAGCTAGTGGTTTAGTGGGTAATTAAGGTGCTCCAGTCAGATTGAGCCTGTGTAGGTTTAGATCTGCAGGGTGGTTGTAGTTTATTTTTCACATAATACCACTCAGGGATGAGTGAGGCTGGTCGCTCTCATCTTAAATGTCAGGACCAAATTGCCTAGCCCTGGGCTTCAACACTTCTGATGGAATGACATGGGATTGGATGATGGATATAGTATATATGTATTATGTGGGTGGTAGGTGGTGGCAACCATCATCCACTCACTTGTTGTAGTGCTGCCTACTGCCTCACCTTTTTCATTCTGTCTCTGTACCTGCCCTCCTTCTTCCTACTTCTCCCTTTCCTTCCTATCTCTTTATTACTCTTCTTTCCCTTTCAGGTGGCTTTACATTAAGTGACAAGCCAAATGGTTTCTTGTAAGCCAGGAAACCATTTACAGCTGTGGGTGGTAACCATATAACCAACCCATATGCGTTCCCTACGTGTCAGAAAGTGGGTTGGCGGAAGGTTAGTGCCCCTCCCCGTAAAACAACTAACTCAAAGACAAATGGCCACCCCTTTTAAGATTCTGGTGTCTGGCTATAGATAGATAGATAGATGTACTTTATGCTCAGTGTCTGGCTTTATCAGCTCAGTATTCTTCAGAACAATCCTCATGTGTAATGTACTTGTAATGTGTTGCTTTTTATGAAGTGGCATTCTATTTCTAATGTGAATACTTGTTCAGGTGCATCTCATAAACTAGGAATGTGATGTAGAATATCACTACTGGACTCCTTATATTTATTTTAGGAAAGAACAACTTTTTTCAAACTCTGGTTCTTCCTCGTAAATTATTCAAGAAGCCTTATGTGCAGATGTTTTAGCTGTTTAGGTGGAGTAAAGTTGTAGAAGCTTGAGTGATTGTGTGACCCATTGCACCAGGTACTTTGTTGATGATCTTACAATCTTTCTTTTTCTTTCTTGTTTTTAATCCTTTTCACCTCAATTTTAAGTGAGAATTACAGTTAGGATAATGATTGTAATACTGTAGAACTGTGATGTTTTTACAGCACATTGATTTTCTTTTTTTTGGAAATTTCAGACTTTGATGGTCTCCAAAATGCATTACAAAATGGGATTATAAGGAAAGCTTATGGTGCTGTATTTCCCATGAACACTAAAGAGAGAGAAAAAAAGAACAAGCCAGCGGTATCTGATAAGTTTGATCGCCGGCAGTTGCTGTTGAGTATACAGGACCTGTATGAATATGGCTACCCCTTGGCCATTGGAGGTTGCGTAGGGTACAATGACCCGGAGTTTACTTTCACTTCTGACAACTATGCTGAGGTATGTAAATAATGAGGAATGTGATGATGGATGGATGTAACTGCTTCATACACTTTAGCTTTAATAATTAGGGGTGACCATCATCTCAGCCACTAGTAGCATTGCGTATGGATGTACTCCATCACAGTCATGAACTTTAGCAAATGGA
Organism: Birgus latro; assembly: GCA_018397915.1. Taxonomy (NCBI): domain Eukaryota; kingdom Metazoa; phylum Arthropoda; class Malacostraca; order Decapoda; family Coenobitidae; genus Birgus; species Birgus latro. The sequence goes on along the minus strand of JAGKTI010002671.1, from coordinate 24,282 downwards.
GGCATAATCCTTCATACTAATTAGCACAGATAAATGGGGATTTACTGTAATCCATCACCATCACTTGCTCTGATGCATATAGAAGTCCTCCATTAGCCTTGGTAGCTGTGGTATGCCCTTAAAATTTGCAGTTTTGATTATTTGTAGGTTTAGGGTTGCTACTTTGCAAGAGTGAAAATTTGTGCTGTGGGAGTTTTAACTGCTCCAGCTACTGTACTGAACCAGTATATATTTATGCTTGTTTGAAATTCACAGTACTCAGTTACTATCCATGATAATTTTGCTGTACACAGATTTCTTATTACTGTGATACCTGGTACTGACAATTATTTTGAATTGTACTGGACATGATTTACTTTGTTGAAACATATGTTCATATTTTTTTGCAGAAGGAAAAGATCTTTCAAGCCAATATTATACATTATCTGCTTAATATAATGACTTTGTTTTATATTCAAGATTATCAGTAAATTTGGGTCTGCGAGGAGTATTGTATTTGTGGTCATTGGTATTGACAGGGTATGGGGGGGCCTAACCCCACTGTTCTGAATTTTGAGATTTCATTATGCTGTACTTCATCACAGTCGCAGTCTTAAGCAAATTTCTGTTTTAAGATAGCTGTCCGGTAATCAAGACTTTGCCTGTTGGTGGAGTTTTTCAAGTCTGGCGTACACTGAATTGCTATGCTGTCTGGTAATACTGAACAGGATCATTATGGATTGGTTCATAGCATTGTGAATGACACTGAGCAGTGAAATCTTAAATTACATGTACTGTGGGAATGAGTAAAATGATGGTTGCTGGGGGGGGGGTAACTTGCAGTATGATATGCTGGTGAATGGAGAGACTTGAATTGGTGGAAGATTATAAGTACCGCTACATCAATTATTGGTTGAGAAGAGGTAGGTCTCTTTAGGAAATGGAGAGTAGAGCAGCTCAAAGAAGAAACAGAAATATGACTGAGGGAAGCAGCTACATGAATTTAGGTATGTTAGGACGGATTAATGTTTAGATCTGGATGTGGAGACATTGGTAGGGCATGCATTTTGGAAAGTCAAGAGTGAGATTATGCTTGTGGAAATGAAACTGTTGAGAAGTTTAGTATGAAATGCATAGATTCATAGAAGATGTGAAGGCTAAGGAAACTCTGGAAGTCTGTTGATCAAAGTGTTTGGATGTTAGGGTAATTAGGGTGGCAAAAATGGTATATAGTACTTGAATGAGTTTGAAGATGGGAGGAGGCATGGGAAGCCAAGATCACTTGATAAGATTAATGGAACTACAGAAACATGTATATTGTGGAAGCTGCAAAACCTAAGAATTGATGAAAAACAAAGATGAAATGAATGAAGGCTAAATTTTTTTTTCCCAGGTCTAAAAGGTGATGCATTTTTTTTCTGTCTGTGGTACATTGCCAGTGATGTAGGGTTGTCTCTTACAGCTTCTTTGATTTGGACTGCTGTAGCCCGGTGCTCTCCCATATCCTGGGCCTTCCAAAGCAGCCAAGTACAATAAAAGATTTGTGTGTGTGTGTGTGCATATAATGTACAGTGGATCAGCAGTTTAGAAACTTTTACTATTGCTCTACTAGTGTTATGGTACAAGCATTTGATTGCATTTCTATACTTTATGTACTTTGTGTATGACCTCAACCTGTAATTAATGATCATTATATTATGATTTTACCATTTCTTGTGGTACTTCAGGTGAGCCCTTCCTCCCCCATGTTTGGTGTGGACTGTGAGATGTGCATGACTGTGAGAAGGGAACTGGAGCTCACAAGCATATCCGTTGTCAGTGAAAAGATGGAGGTAAGGTGACTTACTAAAGAGTGACACTTCTGCAGTGATTATAGAGTGTGTCTCCTTTGATATTTAGAACACTCTGTCAGTAAAGTATAAATATCTCTCTGATTCTGCAGTTATATGTAAAGTGTTACATTGTAAATCAAAGTATGTGATTTGCTGTATTTTTAAATGTAAGCTACAGGTTCACATTACCCCTTACCGTACCTGTGCTGTGGTTAACAATGATTGCATGCGTATTTAGCCGATTTCATTGTATTCTGTTGTTTGCACATTCCTTTCAGGATCATTTTCACCCCATATATTAGTGGGAATATTGTTAGGGTGAATATACTTAAGCTCAGTTACACCTCTTTACATTAGCATTTTTTTATTACTATTATTATTATTGTGGTAGGTGGGAGCACTCACCATCCACTCACTCAATGTAGTGCTGCTCTTGGATGTCTGCCCTTTCCTGTCGTCCATCCTTCTTTCCTACAATCCTCTTCTGTCTTTCCTTCATTCTTTCCTTGTCCTTCTGCCTATGGGTGACTTTACACTTCCTCTTCTATCTTTCTTTCCTTCATTCTTTCCTCGTCCTTCTGCCCGTGGGTGACTCTACACTGAGTGACAAGCCAGATGGTTTCCTGTACACCAGGAAATCATTTACTTCACTGGGTGGTAACCATATACCCAAATTTTTGCGCCTGGTGGTTTAGTGGGTAATTATGGCGCTCCAATCGGATTGAGCCAGTGAAGGTTTATATCCAAGGGGTGGTTGGGGTTTATTGCTCACGTAATGCCCCTCATGGATGAGTGAGGCTGGTCACTCTCATCTTAAATGTCAGGACCAACTTGCCTAGGCCCGGGCTCCTACGCTTCTCTGTGGGGCGACATAGGATTGGATGATGGATGGATGGATGGATTATTATTATTTTCCCTCCATATTAACATTGCATTATGACTTACATGGTATGGTGGTGACTAATTGTGATGTTTATTCTCTTGGTGCAACAGCTAGTTTACCACAAGCTCGTTAAGCCAGATAACAAAATCATCAACTACCTGACTCAGTTCTCGGGCATCACTCCTGCCATGCTGGTCAACGTCACTACTCGCCTTTGTGATGTGCAGGAGGACCTCAAGAAGCTTTTCCCACCTGACGCCATATTAGTTGGACATTCCCTCAACTCTGATCTTAAAGCCATGAAGGTTAGGAGAGGAATAATTGTACCTACATTTTGTGGGTATGGAAGCAGTCGTCATTATAACTCAGAGATGTGGTACAGAATATTAAAAAATTGTCTCTGCAGTTAGAGGTCTAAATAGAGGAACTGGTAAATTTGCATTACAGGTAGCAGTGGAACTTTAATGTGTTACTTATATATAAGTTATTGTGGACATATTAGCAAAAAGGCTTGCTTATAAAGAGGACTTAATGTTATTTCTCTGAAAGGGGAAATGTTTGTGGCCTTATAAGCATTACTTAGAATATCAGTAAGCCTTCATTTGATGCGTATGGGAATTATCAGTGTACTTTGACGTGAAAGAACACTGATTGCCTATACACAGGAAACAGTCACCATTTGCTGACCTAGGGTACAACACTGACTGTGTAAGAAGACTCTTCCTTTCCCTTCTTTTTACGTGATGTACCTCAGGATATTTTATTGACTGCTAAACACAGTCACTGGTCACATGATAGTTGAAGTAGAAGTTGGACATCTGTCAGGAAAGGAAGTTATGCAATAGTGATTTATACTGCAAAAAAAAACACACATTTACAAAAGTATGCAGCAGGGAGAGAAAGAGTTAAAAAAGTCTTATTAATTACCTGCTTATAGATAGTAATATTGTTTGAGAGTATTGATGACATGAGGGGAGTGAGAATGCAATGAGGATGATTATCTGAGCATATGATTGTAGTGTGCAAGGTGAAACTGAGGGAAGTAGGGTGGAAGTCCCAGATTTCATAAAAACTTCTTAATGTACTTCTTGGCATTTCCAGGCCAAATTAGAGGTTGTCTTCTCTGATTTTTCAAGTGTAATTGCATCATTTAGTACTTAGTATAGAAGAGGGGATTATACAACCCCTGTCTGCAGTTGTTATTGCATCCACACTTGAATAAAATAATGTAATTGTGTACTATATATACAGTAGCATAGGGAGCCAGGAGCTGTAGAATTCCTGTCCCAACCTCCTTATTTACTAAGTGCTGTGTGAAGCATGTGCCGTGGAAAAGTCATAGTGAAGACCCCTTTAATTAAGCTGAAAATTATGACAGCTTAATGTGTTTGTGTGTGTGTGTGTGTGAATTTTGGGCCTACAGTGTAATATATACAGGCTCTCTCTTTGTGCTGAGGTGTCCTTTTATGCAAATTGTGTTAGGAGTGTAATGCTGTATGCTAGTGAGACACACACCAGAGGAGGAGGATATTCTCATGCTCAATACAGAGATGAGACTGGTCAGATGGATATGTATTGCTTCCTTGCATGACAGGCTTAAGGGAGTTAGTATTGCAATGAAGAGTTTAAAGGTAGGATGAGAATTGAATGTATTAATGATGTGATGGGAAGAAATAGATTGAAATGGTTTGGGCACAGAGAGGATGGAGGATGAGAACTGGGTGTAGAGGGTGAGGTATGTTGCAAGAAGCTGACCAAAAAATACTTGGTATGGGGTCATGCAGTGTCGCCTACGGGGAGAGGGACTGAATAGAGAGGCTGCTGGAGATCAAGCAGCATCAAGAGGCACCATTAAGTGACCAAGGCAGATGCATTCATGCTTGTTGGATCATTTATAGGTAAAACAAAATAATACACTATATGTAAGGGTGCTGATGGTTAGGCCTGTAGGGTAGAGCTTGGATTCTGGGGACTTGAACAATAAATGAATAAGTATTAGGCCCAGTTCACTGGGCATGCTGTTGATGGTTCATCTTCTGTTTTGCCTTAACTTTCCTTGTTTTCTGGATCCTACCTCACCTCATCCTTATGTGAGAAAAAATGCTCTTAATGATATATACACTGTATATGTTTCCTGCATGAGGATAGATGACAGCCCGTTATTTGAGAACTATCAGTCCATCTCGATATCTCACACATGTGCTCTATTGGATTTTTGCAGATGATGCACCCATATGTGATAGATTCATCACTGGTATATAACCTCACTAATCAGCGTCATAAGCGAACTTCACTGAAGCGTCTAACAGAGCAATTCTTGGGGGAAAATATACAGAATAATGCCGATGGTCATGACCCAACTGAAGATGCAGGGGCTTCACTTCGCCTCATTCAGCTCAAACTTAAGCATGGTATGTTATTTATTCATCTGTTGATTTGTTCATGTTTTGAGAAGCTAGGTGGGGTATTTATAGTTTATTCTTGCTGCTACCAAATGACTAGGAAGTGCCTGTCATATGAAAGGGCTTATTTATGTTTTTTTGTAAGCCCTCCAGTTTGAAAAGTCTTTCAAAATCTGAGTATGTTTATCAGGAGATAGCAATAATAACATGAAAAAGACATTGCTGGGCTCAGCAGGTTAGACTCTAGGGTGTGTGCAGGCAGAATGCTACTTTTAAATGAAACAGTTCCTCTCTCACCAGATGTAACTAACTATATTTCTTACTTTCTCTGTACCCCCGGGGGAAGGGGGGAAAGAATACTTCCCCAGCATCCCTGCTTGTCATAAGAGGTGACTAAAAGGATTCATTTTGCCTCAAGTTTTCTCTCCTTACTGCCCTCATCAGCTCTACTGTCCTACTTCTCATCTAATACTTGTATTTCCATGTTTCTTCTGGCCTTTATTTTCCCTCTACTCCTACAATGCCATATAGCCATATTATGGCTTGGTGCTAATACTTCGTTATTCCTTCGTTCCTTACCTTCTCTGATGTTATTCTTCCATTTGCCTTTCCAAAACATCCAACAGACTTTTCATACAATAATTTTGCACTCATTTTGAATACCTTTTGTACAAAGACACAATGAAATCCCTCCATTCCATTGGCACAGTTCCATTCATCCAATCTTTCTGTCATATATCCAAAAAATAATTAATTCAGCAACTTTTTTTTTTTTTTTTTTTTTTTTTTTTTAATATACCTCATCATCATCTGCCCTGCTGCCTCATGCTTCTTCAGCTCCTTCACTGCTTTCTTTATCTGTATCATTGTCGCCTTCTCTGACACCACATTCCTTCTTTGTGCACCATCAAAACCAATCATGATTACCTCCACTTTGCCCTAAGCATTCCTGTTCATCGTATTTTTAAAATATTGATTCCATCTGCTCCTTATATCACTTGCAGGCATTACCACTGTCCAGCTTTCAGCCCTCATATTTATACTTATATGTGCTGGAAGCATGGTGGATGTAATTTTTGCAGAGAGAGAGAGAGAGAGAGAGTGAGTGTGTGTGTGTGTGTGTGTGTGTGTGTGTGTGTGCTTGTGCTTGTGCTTGTTCGTGGATGCACATCCCCATACATTAGCTATTGGATGCACAGATAGTTTTGCTTATGACACAGAGCTGGTATTCTGAGGGCTTGAATGATACGTGAGTGAGCGTGTGGCCATATTCACTGTGCATGCTGTTGATAAGGTCTCCCACTCTTGTAATAGCTCTTATTTTTTTTTTTAATTATGTCTCATCCCTATCCATTGGTTTGAATGAGGGTCAGGATGATTAGATATGATATGTACAGTACTGGTATTGTTTTGTAATGTTCAGATGGTTAAGAAATGTTTCTTGCATTATGTGTACACTAAATTGTCAAGAAAAGTTAAAACATACATAGAACAATTTAATCCTCTCATGCCAGGCATAAATAAGTTTGTAAGTTTTCTTTTCTCTGTCGGACTGCTGCCCCTACTTTATCCTCACAGAAATTGGTTGTATATCATCACAGGTTTCCTACTGTATATATATGACAGTACTGTATTTTTGTAGTCTAAATTACAAAAGAAAAATAAATAATTTATCAGCCTTGTAGCTTGAAGCTTTGCCCATTGCCATCTTGATTTAAGACATGTCTAGGAGCATGATCCTCCCAATGATAGTATAACCAGTAGTTCCCTACAAGAAGAAAACTAGTGGTAATAATCCAGCACAGCATGATATCTGAGAGCAGAGTCTGACATGTTTACAGTGAATGTGAGAGGGAGTTGGTAATTGCTATGTGTTTAATTCCTTGAAACTTATTTCCCTCTCAATTACAGTGAAATATGACTAGAATCCCTTTAAAATTTTTCTGCCTAAATGCTTCCACTTGTTTTATAATGCAACATATATCAGGATAAAAACAGAACAAGATACTATACAGTTTGCACCATCTAGAAAAGGTCTACAGTTGTCAGTTCTTGGCAGTTCTTAATGTTCAGTTTTCAGCACAGGTTCTGAAGAGGAGAGAATCAGTTCTTTAAAACTTTTGATCTTATGACTTATTTTCTTGTTCATTATTACTATCTCCAGGAAATTAACACTTTTATTCAGTTAAGGGGAAAAATTTTTTAATGAACAAAGTTAGATGTAGCCTTAGTTAACTCCTTCCAGCATTAATTATGAATAAATTTGTTGAATAAAATTATCTTGTGGTGGTGTGGTTAAAATTAAGGAATCATCGTATTGAAGGAGTTCCAGGACATAATTGCATTTAATACTTACAGCATTAATTAGGATTGTGGATGCCATGTTGATTGTATTTATTATTCAAGGGAAATGGGTAGTGCCTTAATTTTGTTTCTCCTCATTTTCTATATCATTTCACTGGGCATGTTGTTGATAATTCTCTTTCACATTTTCTCTTTACATGTTCTCTGGGTCCTACCCCACCCCATCCTTGAAGAAAAATGGTCAGGATAATGATGGTGCTTGTGGTGATGTCTTGTATATCTTTTTGTTTACTCACTTGATGTAGTGCTGCTCTCGGGTGTCTGCCCTTTCCTCTCCTCCATCCTCCTTTCCTTCAATCCTCTTCTGTCTTTCTTTCCTTCATTCTTTCCTTGTCCTTCTGCCTACGGGTGACTTTACACTCCCTCTTCTATCTTTCTTGCCTTCATTCTTTCCTCGTCCTTTTGCCTGTGGGTGACTCTACACTGAGTGACAAGCCAAATGGTTTCCTGTACACCAGGAAACCACATACTATGCTAGGTGGTAACCATATAACCAAATTATGGCACCTGGTGGTTCAGTGGGTAATTGAGGTGCTCTCAGTCGGATTGACCCAGTGAAGGTTTACATCCACAGGGTGATGGGGGTTTATTGCTCACGTAATGCCATTCAGGGATGAGTGAGGCTGGTCACTCTCATCTTAAATGTCAGGACCAACTTGCCTAGCTCCGGGCTCCTACGCTTCTCTGTGGGGCGACATAGGATTGGATAATGAATGAATGAATTCTTCACTCTGTTTTTCCTCCTCATTGTAGACATCACATTTGGAGACGTAATCCAAGGGTGGGATGGTGATATTGTCATCGAGAAAGAGCAGGAGGAAGAAGACATACAAGCCTACAAACACAACACCGAGGAAGTCGTGGCAAAATCGATGTTGGTCCAGAATTTGTTTGGGGTAAGATATTTCTGTGATAAAAGATAGATGTTAAACTTGCATTCAGGTAACATCCTTTATAGTTTAATCTTGCTGCTACAAACAGTTTTATTCAACTTAGGAAAGGTCTGTTTTATTGGAAGGGTTTATTATGGTAATACTTATAACTTCATGAATGGATCTGTGCATGGATTTGTTGTCTGCAGTAATGATCTTAATCCCTTCACCTCCGTGATGTAGTTTGTTGTGGAATTTTGGCCCATGTGGGAATGCTGTACACAGGATACAGCTGGCCATGACTGAAGGTGTTAATAACCCCTTCGCGCATGATAACTCAAAACCAGTCAAAACGGTGTTAGTGTGAAGAGGAACTTATGACGCACTTGTCAGTGTTGGTCTGAAGGGATGCCAATTAGGCAATCTTGGACAAAAATATTCACCAAAAATTATGTGTTAGCATGAAATGCATCAGTATATGGTGAGTCATCAGGGAGGGTGTCTATTTCCAGGCCAGCTCTCTCAAATTATTGGCATCCTCTCGGTTTTTGGTTCAGGGGGGTGCGGGGCGCATGCGATTTTTGGTTGTTAACTCGAAACAGTTGGTCATATCAGAATTTCGACAGCACCACGTGAAAGTTCGTGAAATTGTGCATGTAGACATATGCTTAGCTCTTGCATTATGTGAGCAAAATTTTGTGCTAAAGTGTAGGGCAGTTATTTTCACTGTTGAACAACAGTATTCTCACCTTATTTCGGCACTTTCACAGTACTTTTACTCATCAATTTTGTGTGTTTTTAATAGCTTATCTTATAGACATATGGGATGATGGTGGTATAAAATTTATACCATTATAACCAATTTCTGGCAAATAAAATACATGGGAATGTTTTCCTTTGTTCACGAGTCCAGCCTGCCCTTGTGGCATTTTCTCTGATTATGTCACACACACTTACAGAAAACTTACGATGTGTGAGGGGGTTAAGACTGAATCCAGGCTGTTGTATTACAAGTAAGGAAGATCCTGACATCCCAGTGTTGCCCAAGTTAATTTTCTACATGGTGACATGGATTTCTTAACTAAACAAAATTGTCTTGTGCTAGCCTGAGTAGTGGTGTAACCCCAGATTTATCTAAAACGTGAACCCAGTGGACTGCAGAGTGATGTTGCCCTTCTGCAGTCCACCATCCTGAGTAAAAATGACATTATGCATCCATATAAAGTGAAAGGTTCAGATGAATGATGAGATGTGGAATTAACCACATCACCATTGTGGAGAGGTTTTCTTTAGTTTAGTGTTGCTATCATTCAGTTGGGCAGACTTTGGATAGCATCTCATTGTATTAAGTTATCTTATGGCTCTCTGGACCCTACCTCACCTCACTGTAGGGTGAAAAAGGTGGTCTGGATGATGATGAGGGAGGAGAAGAGACTTTGAATTGGAGCTAGATATAGACTTCATTTACATATTCCAGGGGATATAAGGGAGGTAGTATTGTGTGTGTATGCCTGCTGAAAAAAAAGAAAAAGGAAAAAAAGAAAAGAGAAACTAATGTGGACAGGAAGGGTAACTGAATCCTTCTTCCTGTGGTCAGTATTTTGCATACTTGCCTCTGTATGAGCATAGACATGATTGAGCATTCTCTGAGACCCAACAGTTCCGTGTGCCAGACATATTCACATGTCACAACTTTGATACTATAGTCGTGGCACGCGACTCTGAGGTTGCCATTATCGTACCCTGGCAACCTGTTCTTCAGCAGTGTGTCCGATTTTGTGTATAATATGATACGCATGTGATTCGTGTATAATAATATTCGTGTATAACATATTCGTGTATACTGTTATATAATACGAAATCAGACGCACTATTTACAGGTAGGTTGCCAGGGTACGATAATGACAACCTCAGAGCCGTGCGCCGCGACTGTAGTTACCACTATCCAAACTGAATACTGTACATGCTAGGCCTCTCATTCAGGACTGGCATGATTGTATTGGCAGGAGTGTTTTTGTGATGTTCTGGTGTGTAGTCTCTAATAAAATTCAAACCATTGTAGTATTCCCTCCCCCAGCCAGAGATTTAACCCATGTCCTTTCAAACAGCAGATCACATTTTGAACCATTACAGTTCTCATTTCTTGCAAATTCCCTTTCTTCCTTGCATCCCATATCTTGCACCCCCCATGTTGCAAACCCCCCAATCATTGCAACCATCCCTTTCCCTCGTTGCAACGTCTCTCCTCTCCTCCTTCCTTGCAACTTCCGTTTCTACTTAGGGATATACAGTAGAGACCTCAGCACCCAGCACATGTGCTACAGCAGCCCCATGTCATCTGCCGCTCAGAAAAAAAAGGAGTAGCTTTCTTTCTCCTGAGGTTCATTCCCCCAAAATGATCAGGATGCCTTGCTGCAGATCATTCCACACTGTGTGAACATGGGAAGTTGTATTACGATGGTTATGGTGATAATGATGTATACGTTGATTTCAGTACTGTTTAGATGTAATAAAAACAGAGGAAAGTTAAGTCAGGGAAGTCATTTCCAATCTGAGAAACTGCCTGCTGAGAAATTCAAGTCATGTATTAGAATATGGCAGAAATTGGTGTGGCCATATAAATACCCATTATTCTGGAGTTGCAGGCCTGTCATACATGCAGTTATAAATTATATTTTTGATGCGTGAGTTAAAACAGTTGCTGGGTCTGTTGGGTTGAATTGCAGTGAAAACAGCTTGGATTCTGGGGACTGGAATGAGTGTGTGGCCAAAATTAGTGGGGATGTTGTTGATGATTCTCCCATTTTCATACTAATTTTTAAATATTTTTGGATCCTGCCTCACTGCATCCTGAGGTGAAGGAAAACTAGTCATAATGTTGATGGTGATAATTTTTGTGTAATGTTATTGATGAGGGTGTCTGTTTTGTAGTGGCTTTTTGTAATGATAATGACTTTTTGATGATGATGATTATATTATGACTTTTATAACAATAATGGCATTTTTTGTTGTTCATTGTTCGTGTCCACAGTTCGGTGACTATGTAAAGATGGCAGTGTTGACAACATCAGCGTGTGTGGAATGCTACAGCAGTATCATGACAACAATGAGTCAGAAGGTGTCATACATGGAGGTTCTGTCAGGCAACAAGGAACTCTCCAAGAAGGTGGCAGAAGTGGCCATCACAAAGGATTTCACCTATGCTCACATGAAGGTAGGCAACCATAAAACCAGATGTTAGAAACATTGATTGCAGTCATTGTCTTCCTTTTATCATTAGAGGTCTGGACATTGCTACTCCTCACCCTACCCTAGGGTGGGAAAGGAGGTCCGGATGATGATGATGAAGATAATACCTCTCCAGCACTTGCATTTATCAAACTTCCTTAAATGACAGCATAGTAATGCTTTTACTTTAGAAAGAATTATTGTACCTAATGGTAACAAGGAGATGAATTCAGTTTTCTCCTTGAGGCAAAACTCACTCAGCGTAACTTTGACCTTAATATCCGTTCAACATCACATCATACTCCCGTCTGTAATTGGAGCTGCAAGATTTATTTTGCTATATTTTACCAAAACTAGTTATTAGTCTGTCCATCCACGATCCAGCTCAGCATTGCCTCATTATGGAGCATAGGGATCTGGAGCTAGGCTACTCATTCCAGACATTTAAGGTGAGAGTGACCTGTTGCTCACCGCTTAGTGGCATGAACAGTCACTGCTGTATATGTTGCACAGTATGTAAAGTCCATTCTTATTTTTTACTCATGGCATCTCTGTAATAAAATTTTCCCACAAATTTTCCAGATTGGTAGTCGGTTGAGCAGCTGTACTAGTGTTGAGTCCCGCCGCCACCTGCTTAGGAAGCTGGACAAACAGCTGGCTAGGATACACAAAGCTTCAGCATCAAAAGCCTTAATTATATTTTTATTTTCTGGCTCCACCACAGATGTCCCTACTGACCTTTGCTCCAATGGTTTTGCAATGCTCGGGATCAAGGATCTCCCAAGCAGGGGATACTAGGGTTAGTAAATAATTACTAGCAATTATTCATTGAACACTCCTAGTAGATTAGCTGGAATGCCTTTAAAGTGTTGTGTACTTGCATATTTAAAATTTTTATTATAATACTGCTATTCATAACATATATAGTGGTTGAGCCAAAGTGTATGAGGTACTGTAGAGTTTCATGTGAGGAAATGAATGTAAAAGAAATTATACCATAATTTTTCTAGATAAGAGAAAAGGACAGTGCAGATGTTTTGCAGACTGTTTTGTATAGCAGATAATTATACTGTATCCATCATCACCATCATCCATTCTTGCCCCATCAGAAGCATAGAGGCCTGAAGCTGATACTTAGGGCAAGAGTTAAAAAACATAGTTTCATAACAGGTAAAACCCCTTTATGGTAAACTAATCAAAAAGAAAGGTGTCTGCCATAACAGGTTGTCCCTGTGGCATATTTATGGTATGGTACCAGAACTTAGCAGTTTATCTGCATACTGATTCACTCTTCAGTATATAAAAATGCATACAGCATTTTATTTAGTAACAAAAAAAGTGCAACAAAATAAAATACAGTAGTAAGATTTGGGGTCCCTGCTGGGTTGCTTGGTTAGGACTGTGTGGAAATGACTGTCTTGGTGTACTTGTCTTCTCTTGGCGTACGTGTCTTCTTAAAGAAGTCTTACTACATAGCAGTTATAAATTCTTTCTGTTAGCTCTCAACCTATTACCTCTTATCTTGAAAAGCAGTTTTTATTTTACGGTAGTTACGTTCTTCGTACTTCTGCCTACGGGTGACTGTGCACTCCCTCTTCTGTCTTGCTTTCTCTCATTCTTTCCCCTTCCTTCTGCTTGTGGGTGACTCTACACTGAGTGACAAGCCAAATGGTTTCCTGTACACCAGGAAACCCTTTACTACGCTGAGTGGTGACCATATAACAAAATTTTGACCTGGTGGTTTAGTGGGTAATTAAGGCTCTCCAGTCGGATTGAACCAATGAAGGTTTATATCCAAGGGATGGTTGGGGTTTATTGCACACATAATGCCACTCAGGGATGAGTGTGGCTGGTCACTCTCATCTTAAATGTCAGGACCAACTTGGCTAGCCCCGGGTTCCTACGCTCCTCATGGGGCAACATAGGATTGGATGATGGGTGGATGGATGGACAAGGCATAAAAAGTACAGATCATGTACAATATTGTGAATACATTTATTAGATCTTTGTATTGTATATGGTTATTTAGAATACTGTATCTGTATTTTCACTGCTGGTGTTTGATCTCTTGTTTGCAAACACAAATGGTTAGCCATAAAAGGAAGAGTATGCATGAGAGCCTTCGTGTGGAACAAGAACTAAAGAAATCAGGGATGGTGTTTTGAGGATTGCAATAAAATTATTGTTAAAATGATTTAATGATAAGCACATGTAAGGGAAGATGAGTGTTTAGGTGAATGGTTAAGTATCACCGTCAAGATGGATGTGAGATTTCCCTGCGAATGTACACTTGTTGCCGTTGTGGTTCCAGGTTCTTCTGAAAATAAACCAGGTAGACTGTTGGCTGAATTTGTCCTTCTCCATCAGTCCATGATCCTCTTTTTGGAAGATGGTGAGGAAGTTGGGTGCTGCTTGTCTAACTGGGGAGTAGAGTCTCTCATTTACAATATACTATACTCGGTTTTTTTTTATCGAGGCAAAGATGCACTTGACAGATTGGTGCTGATTGGCTGAATGCAACATTACTTCATCTCTACACTATTAATTAACGACATATATCTGAGGGGGAAATTTGGGTTAGTAAATGTTATGCAGACATGCTGTATTCAGCCAGTCATCACCAACCTGTCAAGTGCATCTTCACCTCAATAAAAAATACTGAGTATAGTGCCATGTGAAGGTATCCCTCCCGCTCCAGCACTGATCATTCAACATACTGTGTAATATATGGATGGATGTGGTCATGAGGGGTCGGAACAAGAGTTATTACAAGGGAAATGGGGAGTGCAGTTGATAATCATTGGTGAGGGATGGAATATTTCAGATTTTTTGAATGCAAATTAGTCTGTATTGTTTGCTAATAGTACACAAAATCTGTGACGAATGGTTCAGAATTTGTGAATATTTGGGGAGTAATTATGTCTGAAATAGAATCACAAGTTTGGTGAAGGCTGCTGATGTGTTGGTGATTGGCAAAAGACTTACAATACAGTAATCCAGAAGATGTTAAGTAACTTAAGTTGTCATGATAGAAGTGAGAGGGAAGTGGAAAGTAAAGTGCCTCAAGTGCATTGCTATGAAGGGCTTGATACACTTCAGAAAATAGAGAGGTTGGAAGAGGGCTGCATGAATGGCCTGGTACATGCAATAACATAATGGTGTGAGGATTTGGTATAACAGGTTTGTAAAGTTGTAAAGAGAGAGAAGTGGAAATGGTACTGTTAAGGAATACTGTATGTACAACCCTCACACAATACTTCTTTGATTTCCGTTGGAATGATTATTGCTTCCATGCAAGAGTCATCTTTGTGTGTTTTGTGCATTACATAAGTTATTCTCATGGGCATGGAAGCATTCATTCTTTTTCTTAATTGGTAATTGCTGGTTTAATCACACTTGTCCTAATGGTGTCCACAGGAAGGAGATGGCCTACAAAAGGTACCAGTCCCAACCCACCCTAGATCTCGCATGTTTTTTGTTTCTGACTAGAATTATGCTAAGTCTGTTCTGTGCTGTACAAAGAATAATTTCATACTAAGTGCTCTGAACTCTCTGATTCAAATCCTTTCTGCTTCCTCTGGTACTTTGCTAAACACATTTCTAATAACTTTACTTCTTTCTTCCCTCCTCTTTCTATTGTGATAGCTCCGTAGCTGTTTCTTTGACCGATAAGGCAAAACTCTTTGCCCAGACTTTCTCCTGCAATACCACTTTGGATAATTTTGGTACTATCCCCCCATCTCCTCCCCACTTTGACTTCGTCATGCCTAACATAAAAATTTAATCAAAAGCTGTCACTGGCCTCGATACTAATAAGATGTTTGGGCTTGATGGCATCCATCATGTTCACACAAACCGTGCTTCTCTACTAACACTTTGTCTTGGTAAACTCTTTCACCATTCCTTGTGAACTATACCTTTTGCTGGAAGTTTGCTTCCTTTCAGCCTGTCCTGAAGGGGGGTGACTTCGCAGCACTCTGACTATCACCCAGTTGCCTAAACCTCTTGTATGTATATTTTCAGCAGAAAAATTTGAAGCACCTTTCTTATGGTAACCTCTTTCTGACCACTAGTAAGAGTTCTGCGAGGGACGCTTTACTAGTGATCTGACATTCCTTTCCAAATGTTGGTCATCATCCTTTCTGGGCTTTGGTGAAAGCTTTGCAATGACATTTGACATCTGAAAGACCTAGTCTAGTACAAAACTATAATTTCTAAATTGCCCCCTTATGGTTTCTATCCTTCTATTTGTACTTCATATCTAGCTTTTTTTCTGATTGTTTAGTAGCAGCTGTTGTTGATGGCTACTCTGCTTCTACTTGCGCTCTCAGTCGTATTTTTCTTTGAGGTTTTGTCCTGTCACCAGCTGTCTTCTTTCTTTTCATCAGTGATCTTGTGAGCTGCATGTTGAACCTTGTCCACTCACATTCTGATGGCTCCACTCTTCATGTCTGCATCCACTTCTTAGAATATTAATCACAGTAGTTACTTCAACACCCATGGGATGAGGCTATGGCACACCTGGTCTATGACGGCTTTTATCTCTGGTTGGGGTAAAAGATACCTTCTTTTTAATGGAACCAGAACTCAAATCTTACATCTTTTGACTTACCAGAATCTTCCACTGGATTATCCTTTAATAGTCAGTACCTCTCAATATCCTTGTGGTTTCATTTTCTAGAGACCTACCACAGAAAGATTACACTACCAGCATTGTAAACAAATTGTAGGCTGAGACTAGATGGTACATAAAGGGAAAATGTTAAGTATCGTGGTACAGTATTTAGGTAATGTGAACAAAGGTGGTATCACTTGTATGGAGTATATGAAGGCGAGGATGTAACAGGCGGTAGGGGGATTAAGATCAGTGTTTAGATATGGGCATACAAATTTGGATGAAGGAAACATTGCACGGTAGTTCCAGCACTACCACGCAGAAGTGAAATACGGATGATGCAAGCGAGAATAAACGAAGAGTGAGAGCTGTTGAAACAAAGGTTCCTCGGAAGTGCCTGTGGAGGGTTACTGTAGTTAGACAAATGAAACATCATAGAAGAGTTGTGTAGAAAGTGCTGGAAAAGTAAAGAATACACTGAGATGGTTTTGGCCATGTAAAGTGAATGAAGAAAGAGAAAGGAGAGACATTGACTAGGAAAGTGTATGGTGGTGACTTGGTTATGAGAAAGAGACTGAGAACAAACCTGAGAATAGAGTGCAAGAGTATTTAAACAAAGGTGGTGAGTAATGGGAAGTGAGATTATTACTGTGTAGGGACTTGCCTAGAGCTCCACTTGTCAAGGCTACCCCCATAACAATATGACGTAGACATTAAATAGACGGAAGAATTATATGTATGGAAATTCACATGACATTGGCAGCATCCCTTTTTAATTTTTCAGGTGATGGTATAGTTCCAGTCCTACAGCTGTTGCAAGAGCAGTTTAGTCAAGGTAAGTACATGATGTGAGTGGCATTTTTGTTTTGTGATGAACTGGTAATTTCGAAGACTTAGTGGTAAATCTTGGACAAATTTTAAAGGACATTTTTGGTACCTTTTTGTTTCCTCTTCACATTGAAATAAGTCTTTCATAGACTACAGTGATGTTTCCTGAAGGCCAGTGTTCATGTCTACAATAGGTAGTTCCTAACACCTTCGCATGTTTCTGTTCAGGCACTAATACCTTATCACACTACACTGTCAACACTGGAATGTACCAGACTGTCTCATTCAGGACTGGTATACTGTTAAGAGCAGGCAATTTAAGATGTGGTGTGATAGGTCGTTGTAAACATAGCATAAAATATGTATTCTCAAATGTAGGTTGGAGAAATGTCTGCTGTTTGAAAGGATCCATGTTCACTCCTAGGTCGTGGTAGACCCACCACCCAGACCAGTGTTAGCTAGGATGAGACACCCAATAACCACCCCCTGTGGGGATGGTGGTGGCCCTCAGGGGGTCCCGGTTAGCACCGGTATGCATGACACACACACACACACACATACAGTATATATATACACAATATATATATAGTATATATATATAAATTTTTTTTTAACCAAGGAGCACAAAATTTTACAACGTGACAGAGCACATGTTCGGCACAGTGGTACCCCTGAAGGTCATCCCCTTGGTCTGGGCAGTGCTGTTATGCGCAGCCATTTTTTTGTTTTATATATCTAGGAAACAAAATTTTACAATGTGGTAGACCTCTGCCCAAACCAAGTTTTAGGAATGGGGGACCCCTGAGGGTCATCCTTGTGGGCGAGGGCAACCCCCAGGTGTCCTAGGGAATATCGGTATGCATGACTTTTTTCTCTACATGTTTAGGAAAGCAAAACTTTGCACAGTAGTAGACCTCCACCCAGACCAGGTTTTAGGCAGGATGGGACTCCCCCACCTCCCCATAGGGGATGACCCTCGTGGGGGACAGCTCTCCCTTTTCTCATCCGGGAACACGAAAATTTGCAGTGGTAGATGTTCTTCCAAACCAAGTTTTAGGAAAGGTAGGAACCCTAAGGGTCACCTCCTCTGGGGTTACAGGTAATGCCGACAGGTATCACTTTTTTAAAGAAAGCATCACTTTGCACAGTGTTAGATTTCCATGCAGATCAGGATTTAGGCAGAATGGGGGCAGTGCCTGTATGCTCGGCCATTATTTTTTACTTAGAAAAATAATACAGTATTTACACATGTCTATCCACTCGGACCAGATTTTAGCCAAGGTAGGACCTCTTGAGGGCTCCCCTCCTGTAACTAATGGTTTATTATTCCTTAACATTCCACAAGGTTGGGTGCAGCTATCAAATGAGTTCTTTGTCTTGTCAGGGGTAACTGTAGTATTATTTGGATTTGCTTTGATAACTTTTTATATTATCCTACTCTTGAGTGCTTGTTCCTCTTTCTAGAGGCCTCTAATTTACCCTGTTCATAGAATCCTTACTTTTTCCATGTTTAGAGTTTCAGCATTGCCTGTTTTCAGAGTGCCTACTTTTTTCTAGAGTACTGTACATGTTCACTCTCTAGATCCTACCCATCCCTGTCATAAGCAGATATTAGTCAGCCTTCCAAGCAGACATTGTACCTAAATCCTCATTAGTTATGAGCGAGGGCAAAGCCTTCTCGAGTCTCTCGTCAAGTAGTGGCATTTTCTCATATGAGCGGCCCTTCCCGGCCCGACCGTAACGCTTTTGAGAAGCTTATGTCTCGGCAACCACAGGGCCAGTCACTGCGTGGTTTGCACCATATGATAGCCCAATTCTTTAAGATTTGTTTTTGACAGGTTTCATCACACCTAGATGGTGCACATGACGCATGTCAAGTGCAGCAAGCATGTCGAAAATCTAAAGAGGGCCACAGGCCAGACGGTTTGTCTTACAGGCACAAAACTTGGTAGGTAGACAGCCATCAATATATTCTAGGCGTCCTCGGGGTGTAAGGTGACAGTGCTTTCGGATTTAAATGATCCCCCACGTAACTCACCGACAAAGGCGTTTTACTGGTTTTGCATATAGCCTGATGCTTGAAGCCAAATTTTTTGCCATGTGGCTGCCCGCCCTCTAAACCCCCTCACTCATATGCCTCAGCCCCATCCCACCACCTCATCCTCTGTCCCCCCCCTCCCCCTCCACCTCACTCTCATAAACTTTTAATGAATTTTTCATTCTTCATTCCTCCACATGGTCAAACCAATTAGGGGTACTTCTCACACTAATCAGTATCTTACCCATTTGTTTGTCTGTCTCTCCATATACGCTTCTTTCAAATACTGTAACTTCTTTCCATCCTCATCATTTTTTTTCCCCTGAAGTTCTCAGTTAATCGCTGAAAGATTTCATAGCGATATTAGCGATTCTTTGTTACCAGTATAGCTGATTTACTGGTATATCCCAACTTCCTGCCACGGTGGCTGAGTGGATAGCAATGCTTGCTATGAAGCTACTGGCCCGGTAACGCCAGGGTTTGAATTCTAGATGCGGTCAATTGGAACCTCTCGATTCGGATGTCTGTCAGCCCATTGTAGGTTGGTAGGTTAAACAAGTATTTAGGTTACACCTAGGGGTGGTAACTATGGTAAGCTGGATGATACTTCCTAATATCCCAAATAGTGGATGGATAATCCACACAGTCTCAAAGGCTTAAGGTAGAAAAATGAGCACAGACGATATGGGCCTCATGGCGTCTTGCCCTGCCTTTTCTCTTGTCAGGTTAATGTAGCAGTTATATGGGTAAACGTTATAATATAGGACGTATCCCTGAGGCCTGCCAATACAGCGTATTCTGCCTCAACCTTGCCACAAGAATCAGCATCCAACCTCAGGACTTGATAACATTCTTTGTCATCCACACACTTGCAGGTTCATTTTTCACACCTACCTTGCTGGATGGTTTACTGCGAGCTCTTTTACATAATTTTTTTCCCCTCTCAGTTTGTGAGATAAAGTAAACTGACTGGTTCATCTGTTTTGCATTGTCCTCAGGTCTTCAGAATCTTTTTAATATTTAACCTGAAGTCCGTTGGGTTGGTGTAGAGACTCAGTTTAGCTTTTACTCCTTTATTATGGCACACAATATATATATAGTGCAGTACAGTACTCTTCATTCACTTAGTACAGGTGAATCTCCACTTCTCCAATCGTGGCCGTGTGTGACGTGGGCTAGTACCTCGGGGGGAAGTGCAGTTGCCTCACATACCTTCCGTCCAGCATGAGTCAGGAACATCATTTCCTTCCTAAATATCTTGAGAAATGTTCTTGGAAAACTGGTTCATTTCCTCACTAATTCCTCAGTGGAGTCTGTAAGGCTTCCTCTACAGGGATCTCCTGTTAGACAGCACACCTGTTGCTTTTGTCTGTTGCTTTCTGGGTCTGTCAAGTCTTTTTATTGTGCCTGTTATTCACTTAATTCTTACAGTGCAGGGCAGGGTAGCTGACATCACCACGCAACAGCTACAGGACAAGAGTAGGATGAACACTGACATGGCATTGGACACGGGGCAGCGTTAAGCATATACAGTGAAAGGGGAGAACGGCAAGGCATGTGCAACAAAGATGATATTCCTGATGACGCTAGAGGAAAAGGAGGAGGTGAAGATTTTGGGAGGAAGTGCACCCTGGATTGGTCGGTCATTTTTGTTCCCTCCTGGTGTATCCGGATCTGTGATTAGGGCAAGGCAAACAGGTGCAGGCGCTCTGGACTGGGTGCTAATTGATTAATTGTGATTCAGGTATTGGTTGCCTGGGCTGGGCACCCGTTGATGCGCCTGTGATGCATTGCACAGGCACCTGGTCTGGTGTGGCAGTGTGAGGAGATTGCCCCAGCGGGTGAAGATGGGCAGCTAGCAGGCTCAGCAGTCTGACTCAGCTCTGGGTCATCATCATTCCCTGCATGCTGACTGCTCGTGCACTTGCTGCTTGAACACTGACAACAGTTGTTCTTACGCAGAGTTAACAGCCAGAAGCAGCTGCATGAGGCAGAGAGAGCAGTATATGGATATCACAACACCATATACCTCAAGGGAGCCAATTAACCTTAGTTAAACCTTCTCTTGCGGTATTCAGAGGTGGAGGTTGTGTTCGGTTGAAAGGTTGGGGGAATTTCTCATGCCTCGTTTTACCAGGGTTGGCAGTATATAGTGTTGTACTCACTGGACAGGCTGTGTGAGGGGAGGAACTGATTTTTTTGCCACACTGCCATAAAATTATCCTGTTGTTGTTTAACCCTGCACTGTCTGGCCGAGCAGACGCATCGACCACAGGTAAACAGCTGCTTCTGTAGGGCCGTCCTGGAAGTACAGAACTGTATATACACTGCGCTAGGATACAGCACCCCTCTGTTGTAGACAGTGCCTCGCCTGGGTTGGTCCTTCTCACGGCGAAGTGCAAGGGAATACGAGGTCTGGCTCTTGGATAGACACTGCAGCTGTCTTACCGTGGTTGCTCAGCGCCACCACGTGTAGGCTTCACGTCAGCGCCCTGGTGTGACCATAACTAACTACCCAACAGTAACAGAGATGCCTGAGGCCGCATAGCACACCATGGGTACTGCAGCAGGTCACATCAAGCACATGCTGACCCGGCGTAGGATTCACTGATGTGGGAGGTTGAAAGTGATGAAAAAATAAAAAAATAAAAGAGAGAGAGAAAAAAAAAAGACAGCTAGTTTTGGAAGTGCGACATAAGCTAAGCACATGGACCGTGAGCAATCGTGACCCAGGAAAGCTGATTCCCATTATTGTCGATGTGCTGAAGTTTGGGTTAAGTCGCTGTCATACCCTCAGCAGAGAACCAGTCGACCAGTCAGAAGGTTAAAACTGGTGAGGGATGAGCATCAGAGGGCAGGCCTACGCATCATCTGAAAGCCGTCCTCTGATGGGGATTTTGAAAGTGCCGAGTCCCGTTTCATTGACTCCTTACTGTGCTTTAAACTGTATCCTTTTCCGTTGCCAAAATCACAACTAAAATGAACGTCCTTTTTAATTTGAATAATTTTATGATACGTGATCGTCGACTCCGTACATTTAGCGGTTCCCCAACACCGTCGCTTTGCATAAATTTTGCTCTTTTTAATTGGAGCTGATCAGTTTAGTAGCCTTTGTGTTATTCAGTAGCAGGGTCTGTCCTTACTCATGCAATCCATGTATTATCGGGAATTCAGTTTTCTGTAATTTGAGTTTATTTCCATACGTCACGCATGTTCATTAGAGGGACTGTCCTGCATTTTAGACTTCCACTTTTCCTTGTCGTTACGAACCATCTTAAGTTCGAGAGTTATACCTGTTCGTCTTATTACAGTAGTTTAGTTACCCTTGTAGGAGCTGCCTGGCGTGGACCAACTGATCTACTGCAGTTACCCCTTCTTATGTTTATATTTAAGTACTCTGGGAAGATGTGATGTATTTTGGGAAGATGTCAAGTACTGTGCGTGTGATGTATTTTGAGATGTTAAGTACTGTGCGTATGATTGAAGAATTTTGGGAAGATATCAAGTACTGTGCGTGTAATTTTATGTATTTTGGGCCAGGGTACATGCTGCAGATCACAGTAGTGCCACCCCAAAATAATTCATACGGTACAGTAATGACATCACACGCACACACACACACACACACACACACACAGATAATGACAGGAAGCGAAAATTACGTCCTTTTATCCTCCGCACCGTGAAATGTGGCACAGCACCTTTGATTCTGGCGTTAAACTGTAATTACCGAACCAACACTTCCCCGTTGGATTTTCCTCATTTTCCTGTGGGCAGTACCGTGTCAGTTCAGTGGCATTTCCCTTGTTAGAGCCTTTGGACGTGGCGAATCATCTCTCAGGACGGAAGGTGAGAGTGGATTCTCCCCCACGAGCACAAGGAAAGCAATATTTGGTTGGTGAATGCAAGAAACTGCAGGAAAGCAATATTTGGTTGGTGGATGCAAGGAAAATAAATATCATCTACTGTGGTGCTGATGATAGATGAATAAAACCCATTTTGGAATCCTCAAAGTTCCACCAAGATGAACCAGGGATGTCCAGCAAGATAGGGCGTGTTACCTCAACCTCACGCATTCATGGTTGTTGATCCTTCTTCGTTTCTTGGACATCAGAGTCACTATTTACTTCATCGCCAGCTGCAGTATCCAAAAGTTCGACACACCTTCGCTCCCTCACCATTCCCACGCACTCTGCAACTTTCAAATTTTTTACCGTAACGTAAACATTGTCAGAGGTCAAGATTCGCAACCGCTCTAACGTTTGAAATCGTTCAGTCTGGCGCGAAAACCTCCACACCCTCCGCAAAACAAGTGAGCTGTTGGTTGCGTGGGCTGCGAATATAGAGAGACAAATAAAGCGTTTGAATATTTTAAACGTTGCCAGCCTTCTTGTCCTTATAGTTTCTTTTTAACAGATGATGGATAGCGAAAGATGGCTGTAGTGAAAATATCAACACCTTTAATAATATTTCCCAGACTATAAATTACGACACCTGCACCACAGACCTGTCAGCGAATATTCACGAATGCGGTAAGAATAATTGTATATGTAACTAGAGCGTGATGAGGAAAATACATCATAGTGATTTATAACGAAGGGTATTTTACTGAAACATGCTTTCCTTCACGGCGGGTCTCTGTACCGAAAAATTTGTACACCTGAGAAATTTGTGTATCATTAGAATTCACCCACATGAGTCCAGTGTACAGCACAGTGTTAGTTTGGTGCTAACGAGGCTATAATTATGGGTGGGCATTTCTTTTATTTATTTATTGTGGTACAGCAGAGGAGTTAGTACAGGATAAGCACAGTCGTGAAGCCCTAAAGATCTTAACTGATTAGTTTATGTTAACATCTGTTTTGGATATGCTGTGAGGACTGTTTGTTAAATTTAAAATCTTGTCCAACTTTTGAATCGTGGACATTAACAATACATACTTGAAGCTTGAGTGATTGTGATTGGTTATTGTGGTCCCTTGAGTGATTGTGACAGGTTATTGTGATCTGATTCCATGTTTTGTGATTGTTAGCTGAATATATCACTTGTCTGTTGTCCGTGTCTGTCTTCTGGTGTTACGTGTGCACTTGTCGATGGTGGTGTGTTGGTGTTTGCCCGGGGTGCTCTAGGCGCTTCCCTCCCCCCTCTCTCCCCCCCTCTCTCTCTCTCTCGCTCTCTCTCTCTCTCATGCACTATTGTCCTGTGTTCTTTGGCCGGTCACACACACACACACACACACAC
>JAGKTI010002670.1:26601-64641 GCA_018397915.1 Birgus latro | reverse complement strand
GAAATGACAATGATTAGGTGGATGTGCAGTGCGTCCCTGCGTGCAAGGCCTGGGGGGGCTGGGTTTACGATGGAAGAGTTGAGAGGTAGGATGGGACTGGAGTGTATTGGTGTTGTGATGAGGAGAGGTAGGCTGAGGTGGTTTGGACATGTGGAGAGGATGGGGGATGATAATTGGGTACAGAGGGTGAGAAGTGTTAATATTGGGGGAGGGGTTGGGAGGGGTAGACCGAGAAAGACATGGGATGAGGTCATTAAGTGTGACTTAAGGGTTAAGGGACTGAACAGGGAGGCTGCCAAAGATCGAGCAGCATGGAGAGCCGCCATTAGGTGACCAAGGCCGACGCATGCAAGCATGTTGGAGCCTTCAAAAACGAAACGAATTGAAAGGCCCCTAGCACACAGAACAAGTACCACTGGTAGCACATTTGTGCAGCAAATGCACTGCCCTATACTGCAAAAGCTGTATTGTATCACTCTCAGTTTAATTTGAACTGAGCAGAAAATCATTTACTTCACTGGGTGGTAACAATATAACCAAATTATGACACCTGGTGGTTTAGTGGGTAATTAAGACTCTCCTACCAGATTGAGCCTATGTAGGTTTCTATTCAAGGGGTGGTTGGGGTTTATTGCTCACATAATGCTACTCAGGGATGTGTGAGGCTGGTCACTCTCATCTTAAATGTCCGGACCAACTTGCCTAGCCCCAGGCTCCTACGCTCCTCATGGGGCAACAGAGAATCAGATGATGATGACGATGATGACAGCCTACACAAAACTTCACATTCTCCCATAATTTTGTTTACTACTGTTTCCTATACAGTACAGTACACCCTCATTTTGCAAAGTATAATCAGAAATTACCACACAAAGTGAATTGTGCACCTTGTTCCATAGAAAACAATATTTTTTGGCTGATGTGTCTAATAAAATTTACAAATATCCCCAAGTCCCCCCTTTTGGCCTTCTTGACAAATTACCCCCCACCAAACACACAGAAAAAGAATGATAAAGGCTAAGGAAGAAGTAGGCAGCACTACATCATCCACTCACTTGATGTAGTGCTGCCTACGTCTTCCTTAGCCTTTATCATTCTTTTTCTGTGCCTGCCCTCCTCTCTTCCTATTTCTCCCATCTTTCCTGTCACTTCTTATTGCGTTTCTTTCCTTTACAGGTGGCTTTACATTGAGTGACAAGCCAAATGGTTTCCTGTAAGCTAAGAAACCATTTACAACACTGGGTGGCAACCATATAACCAAACCATATGTGCTCCCTACGTGTCAGCAAGTGGGTTGGTGGAGGGTTAGTGCCCCTCCCTGTAAAACAAATAACTCATAGTCAAATTGTCGTGCCGTGAATTTTAGGCACGCTAGAAATTTTTTAAAAGATCTATCTAAATCCACTAGATTCCACCAGTGTAACGGTTAGAACTTTGCACTGTATGAATGAATTTGATGATTACTGATTACTGATTACTACCGAGGAAGAAATCCTAGAATTATTAAAGAAGACCTCGTAAATTGATTACCACTAGGAAGAAATACCAACAGGTAGAAGTAGTATTAATTTGGTATGCTGCCACCACCCAGCGATTGCCAGGAAAGAAGTTTTTAGTCCTGTACAGTGAAAGATGGGACACTGAGGCCTAGGAACAGTAATCAGGGTAGCGTGAGAAAATATGAGAGCGTGAATTTTATAGATAGTAACATACCTTGCGGGCCACTTGATCTCACAATCAACTTCCCAGAGGAATTTAGACCAAACACATAAGAAAATTTAAGTATCTATAATTTACTATCCTTAACTTACATAAAATAAACTTTACCTTCGAACAAAAAAAAGTAACTAGTACACAGTTATACTACAGTCTCTGATTCCTCCAGAATAACTGGGAAAATTAATGCTCTCTCCTCCACAGATAATAAATCAAGCTGACTCACATATCACGATACAAAACTAATTATCGAGAGAATACAATCACTGAAAATCCTCGGGCTTTTACACTCAAGATGTTGATAATACTGCAAACAGATGAATTACTCGCCCGATACATAAATTACATACATTAAGAATACACTCAACTCGACCTCTTAACCCTACACGAGGTACACAAGTAAAGAGAAAAAGAATGCTACAAAACTCTGGCGTGACTTGCATAAACCACGGTCTCAAAAAAACTCTGGCGTGACTTGCATAAACCACGGTCTCAAAAGGACTCGTAGTATTTTCCGAGGCTCACAACTTGTCACCGAGGATTACTCTAGATTTAGTATTTTCACCCCTATTTTCCATGGGTCTACACATTATGACATATCTATGTATATGTTCGGTTGCACAAGAATGACCCAATATATAATATCACAGCGCTTGCAATACCCTGCATGTTAGAAAAAACCAACACCACAAAACACACTCGCTTTTAACTAGAACATTTCACTTTAGGAAAAAAGGCTTTACTAAGTGGACCATACGAATACATATCGACAACTATGCATAAAGAAATGAACTAAGTGGAACTGTGTAAGGGCTTTGGCAGTTAAGACTACGAGTCTTTTCGTAGACGGCAACCAGACTTCATGACGCCACACCAACCTGTGGACGTCCTCTCGATATGAGATATCAGCTCGAAGTGAAGGCTTGCGGCAAGGACGCTCCGTAATTCCCGCGATGTTCTACAACGAATCTGGCTTCGACTTATTACTCTACAGTTTACTTATTATACAATCATCAAGGAACTTGCAACAAGGAATTTTCTCTCTCCTCTACTTAGACAAAATGACTTATGATGATTTAAATTTTGTGGCAGTAACATGGGTCTAACAGTTTAAACCGAAGCCTAAACTCACACGTTCACTTAATTATTTCCATGCGTCGCCTTTGTCTGGCCTACGTGATCTGCGACAGTCAAAAATAAATAATTTTCGCGGCTATGAACGACTATAATCAATAATCAGACTTTACCTGAGCTCATAGACATTATCATTTAGTACAACAAGATGATAAACACAAACTCAACTACAAAATTCTGAATTCAAAGTGCAAATACAACTTATCGCGAATTTTAATCTCGAATTAACTTTCTTCACCTCTTTATCAAAAACAGAACATGAATTTGCGCATCAAACCCGCTCCACACAGTCTTACATGTTAATAATATTACTCTCCTGCTACACTTTAACTAAGATCAAGCCCAAAAAAAAGAATTACAAGGTCCACTTCCCATACATTGCATCATTTTAAACAGGGTCCAGAACTACACTTACACCATACATAAACTAACGTAAATTACACTTATATTACACTTGCATTATACTTAAAATTATGCTTAAATTATGGCACTACAAAATGGCCACCCCTTACGGGATTATGGCGTCTGGCAATTGATAGATAGATCATTTGCCATTATAAATAGTGAATGATCATGAATATAATGGTAATAAGTGGCCATTGAGTAGAATTATAATTAACCAATAAGTGGAATTTTAACTCACCTCTAACCCTTCAAGGGCTGAGGCTAGTCTCAAAGCCCTAAAAGTCACTCCCCTGATTTGTCGGAGGAGGTATTTTTTGTGTTGGCAGGGAAGAACTGAGTGCTGATCGGCTATTGGCTGATTGTGCTATCTAAAATATGTACTGTGTAAACAGAACCCATGCAAAATGAGGATCTACTATATCTGATATACAGTAAACTCTCAATTATCTGTCGTTGCAATACAGTATCTGGTGCAGCTATCATGGCTCTATTAAAGCAATATTTGGCTAAATTATGCAACATCTGGTGCCGAAACAGGATGTAACCGGTGGTCCAGTGTAATACCTGGTGTTGAGGTGTCTCAACCAGCTTGTAAACAGTAACCAACTGGTCTATCTATCTATTGCCGGACGCCTCAATCCTGTAAGGGGTGGCCACAAACAAATTGCCTCCATGTCGCCCTGTCCCCCACTATTTCACTGCCCTGCTCCCAGCTCACACTCCCCTCTCTCATATACCTCTCCACTCCATCTCATTCTTGGCTTCCCCCTCCCTCTCCTCCCCTCCACCTCACTCACATATACTCTCCTCGTCAGTCTCTCACTCTCCATCCTCTCCACACGGCCAAGCCACCTCAATGTGTTTCTCCTAACGCTTCCTATCACATCCACACCACAACACTCCTTCGCTTCCTCATTTGTCAGTCTGTCTCTCCATGTGACTCCACATGCTCCTCTCAAATAACTCATTTCCACTGCTCTTACTCTTGACTTCTGATTTCTGCCCCTCCAACAAGGTCCAAGCTTCACTTCCATACATTAGAGTTGGTATCACAATACTGTCATCGTTTCACATTCCATGCTCACTTCCCTGTTTCTCATCACTGCTTTCAAGGAACCAGCAACTGTTCTTCTTTGTTGTACCCTTTCAAGCACTTCATCCTCTAAACTTCCATCCTTACTCATCACACTACCCAAGTACTTAAACGCAATCACATTTTCCATTTCCTCCTCATCCAGCCTCACTGTACATTCACTGACTTCACTTCTCTCGAAGACTATAACTTTACTCTTCCCTACATTCACCTTTAGATTCTGTTTCTTACACAGTCTCCCAAACTCATCCACCAAGTCTTGCATCTCCTCTTTGTCTTCACTTAACAACACAGTATCATCTGCAAACAACAGTACAGGGAGTTTCCAAACACTGCCCTGTCTCACTATGGCCACTCCAACATTCACTGCCCAACCTTGTATCTCTTTTATAACCCCATCCATATACAGATTGAACAACCATGGAGACATAACACATCCTTGTTTCAGTCCAACCTTCAAATAGAAAAATTCACTCAGTTCTATATCCAGACGCACTGCAGCCTTAGCACCCTTGTACATACTCTTCACGGCATTCAACAACTTCCCATCTACTTCCATATATTCTTAACACTTTCCACAATCCTTGTCTATCCACCCTGTCATATGCTTTCTCCAAATCCATGATGGCCACATACAACTTCTTTCCCTTCTCTAGAAACTTTTTCACTAAAGATCTAAGAATGAATATCTGATCTACACAACCTCTCCCTTCCTAAAATCTCCCTGTTCTTCTCCAACTAATTCCTCTGTTATTTCCCTAACTTTGTCAATAAGTACCCTACCATATACAATTGGTGCAAGGGGGAAATCCCGAAACTTGGGAACCAACGAAAACACCCGCTACATGATAGCCAATCAGAATCCATCGTGGGCATGGCTCATCCAGCACACCATGGATATTGCCGCGCCCTCATTCTCACCCATGGATGTCACAGAATCAAGACATGCCTGTGTGCACTGCTCTTCTGACCATGCAGTCACAAAACCCTGGTGCTTTGACACTTCTGTTGCATCCTATGTTCGAGCTACTGTACTGTATTGTATTGCAAAGATAATGGCCTTTAAGTGCTCCTGTCTTAGTGCTCTATTGTGACTGTTAAACTATTCCAGAGCTGTATTGTGTACTGTACTGTTTACAAGGGTAAGCCCCCCAGTGCTGTTTCTCCTCATTGATGCCAACACTTGGTGAGTACATACAATAGTACTGTACACTATGCACAGACTGTATTACTGTACTGTATCATTACTGCATTTTTATAAGCCTAGTTTTCATCTTTTACTCATGGTAAAGTTTTTAGGACAGACAGTTGAGATGGATAGAATCACAACATCCAGCTCAAAAGCTGCATGTCAAGCCGGATATACTGTACAATATTTGGTGTTTCAAGTTATTCTGCGTAGGGCTTGGCTGCATTACAACGGATAATTGAGAGCTTACTGTAATTTTCTCATTTGAGTCCACTTTGTACTGGAGTGGGTCACTTTCACTGGTGCCTGATTCAAAAGGGTTGTTCTGCTTCTTGCTTATAAAGTACAAACACCCCTCAAGTCCCTTCCCAGTTCTAAAAAGGAAGATGGTGGGCTGCAGGAGGCCAGCTTTAGCATGCAATCTACTGGGTGAGCTTGTGGCCCTAGCAAAAACATATGATTCTTATTATCCATCCTGACACCTTGGGTGTCCACAAAAGGGAAAGTGTTTGGTAGTTGTGTCAGAGTGTCATATACAATAGCAGTAAAACAAAGGATGTAAAAGAAGAGAGTATACAGTCCTTAGACTAGAATGAAATGGCAGTAGAATGATCTGACAGATATGTGGAGCAAAGCTGGATAACTGAATATCATCAGAAGAACTGAGATGTCTGCAAGTGGGAAGCACCAGGAAGGAAAAAGAATGGAGGATAATGAGATGGTCTAAACATACTCATAGGATGGACCATAGGAGTTGGGTGAGGTGTGGAAGTACTGAGGTACCGAACTGTAAATGGTAAGGTAAACCGAGGAAGACATGGAATGAGATGGTGTGTCCTGACCCCAGTACTAGAGGTGTTACTGAAAGCTGGTACAGAAATACAGAGCAAGGTGGAGAAGTCATAAAGCAGGCTTTAAAATGAAAATAATCATCACGAAAAATACCTCTCAAATACAGTACACTAAAATGCAGTACTGATCATAATATGTGATCTGATGAGTTTGTGAGCTGGTGCAGAAATACAGAGCAAGGTGGAGGACTCATAAAGCAGGCTTTAAACTGAAAATAATCATCATGAAAAATACCTCTCAAATACAGTATACTAATATGCAGTATTGGTCATAACATGTGATCTGATGAGGTTGTTTACATGAGTGCCACAATGAGGGTACTAATAGTTTGAAAAGGTACACTGAAGACTAGTATTTCACAGCTATTGTTGAATGTAATACCCTCCTTTTTTGTCTTCTAGCTGCTGTTTCTTCCTCTTCATGATGAATGATAAATACAGTGCCCATTACCAAAAGTGCTCTCTTCCCTATCTATGATCAAGCACAGTCTTCTGTGGTCTTATTCTTCTCTATTGAGTTCAGCCAGTTGTGCCCGTCTGAGTATTGACTATATTAGTCTGTTTGCTGGTTTTTGGCCTGTCATGCTCAGGGAAAACATGACTGGGACTGACTGAAAAAGAAGGTGTTCTGGATATCAACAATGTGCTTGGTGATGCTATTTATCTTGAATGTTTTGTGTGGCCACTGACATTTGTTCTGTTAATGGATGGCCTGTACAATAGCAGTTTACCATCAAACAATACTATTCGGCCAAAGAACTGCTGGCAACCAAATGAATAATGGCTAAAGAGTGAAAGAAGCAGGTGAACAGGGTTTATAACGTATGGATGCATCCACCTAACCTGCTCCCCTGATTACATTTATGACTTATGGAAGCATCCATCTAACCTGCCACCCTATTACAGTATACTGTATCTCTTTTTCATTCATCATTTTCATTCAATGAATGAATGAAAATGAGATATACTGTAAATAGGGTGGCAGGTTAGATGGATGCTTCCATAAGTCATAAATGTAAACAGGGTAGTAGGTTAGGTGGATGCATCCATAAATCATAAACCCTGTCCTCCTACAGCATAAAATTGTTGCTGTTAGTAGGACTGAGATTCCATGTGTATTAATGTCAGTACAATAGGAGGACAGCTGGATACATGAAAACAGTAATGCATTACAAAAACACAAGCATCATCATTCTAACCATTGTTTCCACCTAAAATTGGTTGAGGTAGGATGCAGAGAAAACAAGAAAATGCATAAATACTGAATTATCAACATAATACTCTGTGAAATGGGCCACACATACATATCACTCAAACTACATCATTAAAGTAGTGGTAATAATAAAAGAAAATAAATAAATAAATTTATTCATCATCCAATCCTGAGTTGTCCCATGAGGAGCGTACGAACCCGGGGCTAGGCAAGTTGGTTCTGACGTTTAAGATGAGAGTGACCAGCCTCACTCATCCCTGAGTGGTATTACGTGAGCAATAAACCCCAACCACCCCTTGGATATAAACCTGCACAGGCTCAATCCGATTGCAGCACCTTAATTACCCACTAAACCACGAGGTGCCACAATTTGGTTATATGGTTACCACCTAGTGTAGTAAATGGTTTCCTGGTGTACAGGAAACCATTTGGCTTGTCACTCAGTTTAGAGTCAACCACAGGCAGAAGGAAGGACATAAAGACAGAAGAGGGAGTGTAAAGGCACCTGCAGGCAGAAGGATGAGGAAAGAATGAAGGCAAGAAAGGCAGAAGAGGATGGAAGAAAAGAAAGATGAAGGAGAGGAAAGGGTAAACACCCGAGAGCAGCACTACATCGAGTGAGTGGATGGTGAGTGCCCCCACCTACAAAATAAATAAATAAATAAAATAAAATAAAAATAACTAAGGTAAAATTTTATTTTATACACAAATACTATACACCACTGTCCTATTTAACAACCTCCTGATTCATGAAAGATTTATAGTCTTACCTGGCACTTGTTGATTCGTCATCACTGTCATCATCTCCAAAATCTGCAAATGTGAGATGCTTGCACATTCAGGTTTGAAACATATGAACACACAGTACAATCTGTCAGTTTATTTCTTGATTATTTAATCAAGAAATAAACTGCTGAGTCTATATGATGTCACATAAATAGCAAAAACATAATCACTGATTTCTTCACTATGATGACATAATTTTCTTTTCCCTTATTGCCACTACCAGATGATTTTATTCAGCTTAGGAGAGACTTTTTAACTGAAGAAATTAGATGTAGCGTTCATCAACGATTTTAACTATTAGAGATCCTTCCTGAGTTAAGTAAAAGTAGCCAGAGATAACTACAATAAAACAGAATAAGAAAATAATGTCACCATTGAGATAGGGCTAACTAGTCCAATACATTACCCAAGGCAGGTCCCAGATTGAGCTCAGTGGCCCTGGTACCATGGGCGCCTGGTCCAACGTTGTCTTGCCCTGATACACCTCGCCCTGTCTCAGTAGAGGATGACGGCCTCACCTCCATATCGCAGATGGCAGGGCTGGAAGTGGAAGTGGTGAGGGGTGGGGGTTTGGAGCCTGGGAAGCGGCTAAATGGGGCTGGGGAACTCTGAGGGTCCTCTGAGATAGAAGGACCAGGGGTCTGGTGGGACTGTAACAAGCCATCAGATTCTCCAAGTTGGTTTGGGGCATGGTCTGAGTCTGGGGCTGGCTGAGGGGTAGGGTCACTGTAGTCTCGGGCAACCTCATCACCTACCCCAAGGCTGATCACCCCACTTGCTGCACCACGTCCAGAGTAAGATAAGTTGACAGATGGCTCCACCTGGTGTCTGGCTCAGGAGAAAAAGCTTCATTAACACATGTCTACTCCTTTTACATTAGTGGATGCAAATTTAATAAACTGATTTTAGTGTACAGCCTGAAATGAAATTCTATTAGGTTATGACCAACATATACTGTAAAGCAATTACAGTACTACTAAAACCAAGACTTACTTCTCAACAAAACCCTGACGCAGTGAAGTTATTCTATTCTGTAGTCCTTCAATGTTAGGATCTCTAGTGTCATGGTGGTCAGCTAAACTCTCAGTTTCTTCTTCAATACATGGATCATTTTCAGCTCTTTCTTCTACAGATATGTCCCTCTCAGGTTCTATACACAAATAACTTTCAGGTTCTAAAGATGAATCTCTTTCATTTTCTCTAGGTTCTTCTCTCTCACACTCTCCTCCAGACATCCCTATCTCTGAGTCTCCTATAGATGGTTCATTTTCATGACTTTCTTCATTGCCTTTACTTGCATCTGCTTGTGATAACTGAGACTCCACTTGATCAGACATCACTGGTTCTACATCCACTTCTGCTTCTCTGTTTGTACTAGGATCTTCATCTGCAGATGAAAGTGGTTGAGAATCCATCTCCAGGCCATCATCAGCTGATAAGTCAGGTGCTTCTGGTGCCAGTGAAGTAGAAGTGGGCTGCTGGTTGCTGCTGTCTGGTTGGGTACTACTGTCTGGTTGAGTGGCACTAACTGAGGCTTGTGCACCACTGTCTCTGTCTGCTGGGTCTGGAGTGGGGCGTGACTGTGGCTGTGGTGACTGTGACTCTGAGGAAGGGCGCTGGACGGAAGCTCTGGTGCTGGGGTCATTCAGCATCCGGGACAATACATCTGTCATACGTTGCATCAGTGTGGCATGAAGGGTTGGCCTTGCCTGACCTACATCTGTACAAGAAAATGTAGTACCTATGATAAACAGTGATTCCAAAAGATAAGAATGATGAAACAACATTTCTGTATTCTTTTACTACAGGCATACATATGGCAGCAACAACAGTAAGGCCTGATGCCATTATTCTCTTGGCATTTACTTGTATTACTTATATTTTTCAAAAAAATGCCAATAAGGCTGCTTTATACTCTGACAGCTTTGACAGCTTTAACTCCATACTGATCCTCACCACATATTATCCTAACAATCACAGTATCTACTGGCTGCACCTATATACAGTAGGCGCGGAAAGTATTGACTTTTTTTGCTGACGTCATTCTTTTTCGCGTTAAGTGAAGTAGGGTCAATACTACCCTCCCCTGTGATGCGAAATGAGCTGACGCTTTTTCAACGGGAGCTGGCAACCCTGCTTGATAGGTTTGGCACCACAGGAGCAGGCTCAGTAATGTTTGGGCAGCCACAGGAGGAGGATTGTCTCTGTGTGTGATGCACCACGAGGGCATGTTTTGACTCAAATAACACAGTTATTTGGTTACCTACCACATTCTCATCATGCCTAAAGTAACCACAAGCAAGGACAAACGTGTGGAAGTGATTACTTTATACAAAGCTGGTCACAAACTCCCATTTATTGCAAATCAGATGGTGTTAGACTGAGGACAGTGCAGAGACTGGTGAAGCGGTTCAAGGACAGTGGGGAGGCCATTCCTCCCACTCCACTTCCCAAGCCTGGGAGACCTCGTAAGACAACCTTCAGGACCCGTCAGCTGATCTCAAGGCAAGTTAGCAAGGATCCAAGGCTAACAGCACACGGGATTTAAAAGAAAAGAACCCACAGTTGCTGGCAGATGTGTCTGTCAGAAGTGTGCAGCAGCTGTTGCATGACGATCTGGGCTACAGGAGTTTTTGTGCTCGTAAAAAACCACTGCTAACTGCACTTCAGAAGAAAAAGAGAGTAAATTTTTGTAAGAAATATCTTGCCTGGAGTGAGGAGCAATGGAAAACTGTGCTTTGGAGTGATGAGTCAACATTTACTGTCACTGGTACCCCTTCATCACGAGTGTACCGCAAACCAGGCAGTGACCCCCTGGATCCTAAGTACACTTCCAAGTTTGTTAAATACCCAGCCTCACACATGGCTTGGGGCTGCTTTACATATTATGGTGTTGGTAGGTTGGTAATTCTACCTGCAAATGAAAAAGTGAACCAGAACAATTATTTGGAGCTCTTATGTGATCTTTTAAGTGACTCTTTTGATAAAACCAAGGCAAGAGTATTTATGCAAGATTCTGCCCCTGCACATGTTGCAAAGTCAGTGAAACAGTGGCTAACAGACTGTGAGGTTCCCTTTATTCGAGACTGGCCCGGAAACAGCCCAGATATCAATCCCATTGAGAATTTATTTGTTTCTCCTTGCTAACCACAAGAATGTTTTTTTTAAAGATGGCGTCAACACTTTCCGCGCCTACTGTATATGTCTTGCTACCAACTGTCCACCTTTGTAAATAAACTATGTCTTCTGCTGTTGTTCACCTTGTATTCTGAACAACTCTACTTTCATCAAATGATTTACAACACATCCAAATAAATTCTGGCTAAGTTAAACATTCCCTGACTAGGGTAATTTGTCATTATATGAAAATGGAGGCTGAAAAACTACTGTAAATGAGGGGCCATGCAACGGAAGGGGTTCACAGACCACTGGCCAGAGAATGCATTTTTGTTGGATAACACTGTTTTCACTCTGTCATGTGGCCTTGGATGAGGACACCTTCTGCCACTGGAAGTATGCTTGAAAGTCTTTCAAAAAATGTGTCATACATGCAACCAGCTGTGGTAATGGTATGGGAGAAGAGGAGCGTGCCTTGGCTGTAATGAACCGGGTTGGTCAGGATCATGTAATGGCTGTGATCGTCAGCTTTTTACCCTCCCGGAAGAGAGCTGAGAGCTCATATAGTCCAATCTAAGGGCAAGGTTGTGACCTTCACACACACACACACCCCTCCTCTTGCTCAAGGGGGACAGTAACCGCCCGCTTTGTCAGTGAAACTTTTCGCAACCTGAGCAAGGTGCGAACCCCCCATCTTACCAGATGGCAGGCAAGAGTGTTACCACTGTGCTAGCAAGCGGTGTGTGCCTGTGTGTGCGTGTGTCGGTTGTGGCTAATGAGAACGTAGCTGGGCTGCAAGCCTCGCTTACTGATTGGCTGGCCGTATGTGGCGGTGTATTTGGCAGGAGTTTTTGCCATGCCAATCGTCAGTACCTACCTTACTGCTGTGCTCTGTTCGTAACATGCAAAAAGGAATTCTCGCCATTCTACAGCCTACCAGTATGACCTTTTTTTTTTGGGGGGGGGCATAGCACATTCATACTGTTTAATGGTACTTATCTTCATTATGATCAATGATGTTTTTTGCTTCATTATGATCAATGATGTTTTTTGCTTAAGCAATCAAGTTTTGCCAGTATACGGGTTGGAAGTTCAGCAAAAAAAAAAATAATAATAAAAAATAAAACACAATAAAATAAAAAATATTAATTTCATAGGTATGGAATAAAACATTACAAGAATCACAGTCTACACTCAAAAACTTTTCCTAAAAAAAAAAAAAAAAAAAAAATTCTACCATCAAAATAAAAAAAGGTAAGGTTGAGAGAATATTTCCGAACTTTGAACCTGTTCTCTGGCATTTTATGATTTGGCGTGAGAACATCTTACGTTGCGCAACCCCTCAAATATGCTTATGATACTTTAAAAAATCTAAATTAAATTTAATACGGTTAATATATTTTTAAAAAAATACATTAAAACTGGAGTAACTTGCTTCCCCAGATAGGCCCAAACCAAATGTGGTAGGAGATGAATGCTTCTCATACGAATGTCCTGTCACCACATTTTAAAATCATTCAACCATATCACCTTATCTGCATGAGAACACTAGTGGTGGATCTTTGATAATATGACATGTTGTTTTGAGCATTCCACACTCGCTTATGAAGAGCCTCCAAAAATATCAATGATAGATATAAGCTTTTCTTCTGACTGGGGAAATTATTCAAAATACACTTAGGTGCTAACAGATTTAAGGTAAATTTAACTAAAATAGTGTAAAATGTTGCATAAATTACATCATATTCATAAGGAGAGGAAATGATGGTTAGGAACAGTTAATTACAGTATGAGAATTTCACATTCCCACAGACCAAAATTGATGGTTATGAATGTGGGCTCAACAGTTATGAGAAATGTGCAATAAAAGGGTCATTTGGTTCACAAATGAGAGCAGTAGAAGCAGTGTAAACATCACTGATCCAGTCCCTCCAGTCTGTTGGGGGCTAATATTTGGGTATTAGGGAATACCGTACCTACTGACTTGATCATCATCATCACCATCATTCGGACCTCCTTTCCCACCCTAGGGCAAGGCGAGGAGCAGCAACGTCCAGACAGCCCAAATTTGCCCAATCCAATGGGCCACGCTTCCATTCACTCTTGGCCGTAATTCCTGTGCCCAGGAAACTATTTACTATGCTGGGTGGTAACCATATAACTGGGGTTATTGGCAGGGTTAAGTGTCACCCAGATTCCCCTATCCAAAATCACTTAAATCATGGCAGTCGTTTTCAGTCGTTACGGACTTGAGCAACCAAATAATGAATGTATATAGGTTTCATGTCTCATTATCGAAACAATTTTTACTTTCTCAAATTCATTTATATCATGAGTAAATTTGTGGTCCCTGAACCAACTCTATTACTTTCCATGTATTACTTTATGCAAAGTGGTAAGTTAAAGCTTCTTTGTCTCAGTAAAACACTAAATAAATAATTATTAAGTAGCCCCAAGAATACTGTTTTTTTATGAAGAAAATAACGTGTTGATCTGATCTGTTCATTCGTCTATTCATCCCCACCTGGTTTGGTCGTACTAACAATGCTGCCCCCTCTGATATGCACCTGTGAGATTCATATGATTAGTCATCAGATATGTGAATGGGGAGACATTCAATGCTGTCTTGAGATGCATGTTTATTAGGTGCACACAGCATGCAAAATGAAACTCTATCTTCAAAAATGCCAATATCGGCAAAACATCAATTCAGTAAGTTGGTTTGGATACAGACCTATTAATTTATATACCCAAATACCTAGTAGAGAGGAATAAAACAATAGAAGCCAGATCCATATTATCCCTTGGTCCATAGTCCAAATAATTTAAAAGTAGGTGACCACTCTGCACTCCTGATGCCACTATACAACTGAAGAGCAACAAACTGATGCACAATGAACCTTCCCTTCACCCTGACTGGTGCCTTACACTAAACCATCAAGCATTGCAAATATGAACACCAAAACTAAATCATTGCCTTGAGCATTACCCCCAGCCTGATTTCGCATCTCACTCTCTGGCAAAGCTTGTGGGCCAGTATCTGACCAGTCCCCACGCAGACGTAGGCGTTTAAGAGTTGGACCTGAGTTAGTCTCTGCATCGCTGTCTACTGAGGTCTTCAGAGACACTTCCTTGTAGTTCTGGGGAAGAGAAGAGTAATCTTAGATTAGTTGCAGTGACAGCTGCACAGATTGAGTAGAATATCAAATTTTCCTCAACCAGCTCACTCTGTTGACTTAATGCACAAGTGAAAATGCAGTATGCAAAAGTGAAAATACAGTACATTCTCCCAGTCCCAAGCAACTGTGGGTGGCAAAAGATACCACAAACACCGAAACGTGTACTGTAAACATTACTGGTATATAACATGTATTAATGCTTCTATGGGAAGCATACCTTCCATTCTTTTTTAAAGTCACCCTTTAGTATGGCATTTCTGACATTAGTAACGGGGTTAATGATATTTACACACCCAGCAAGAGCTCAACCTTACAGTGAAAGTGCTATGAAAACAAGAATTTTGTTACATCAAACCTCCTCCAGGTAGGTGAAAATATTAAACACCTGAGCACTTTTGGCTATATCGTAATCAGTGAGTTGGGTTCAAATGCTTCTAGAGTAACTTGCCTTCTTATACAGGATTTCTTCTAATCCAAGAAACAAAGTCACATCTCACTCTATAGGTACTTTCTTGTCCCTATTCTTCCCTGTTCAACTAGAGTGGGAGAGAGATGCCTTCATGTGGTGGCACCTTTTATCATTGAGTTTTGCTGCATAGTTCTACTAATGTCCTTCAACTCCCTCCCTATACCCTGAAAGGAGGATGCAAGACTGCAGGAGAGGGCAACTTTGGCCTGCAGTCCACTGGGTTCATGCTTCATGACCAGGGGCTACAAGTATTACTACTACCACCTGTTTAACTCTACTTATGCCTGCAGCTATTCTTACTTTTTTTTCTTTTTTTATGCAAGGAAGAAGGAACCAAAGGCCACAAGCCTGCATACTGTTCCTTCCAAGAAAAAGCAAAAACAATGCAAAAGAGAGCCAAATTCAAGATCCGTTCAATTCGAGATGCCTGGACACACTGCGTTTGAAAGACTGGAGATCATAGGAAATAGGACATACAGACAGAGGAAGACAGTTCATTTACAAGCCCTACAACACAACAATAATAATAATAATTCCGTCCATCCATTATCCAATCCTATGTTGCCCCACGAGAAGCGTAGAAGCCCAGGGCTAGGCAAGTTAGTCCTGGTATTTGATATGAGTGATTTAAGATGAGAGTGAATAATAATAATAATAACAGTAGTAATAGTAATAATAATAATAGTAATAATAATCTGTGGTAAGTGGGGGCGCTCACCATCCACTCACTCGATGTAGTGTTGCCTTCACGTGACTGCCCTTTCCTCTTTTCCTTCCTACTTCTTCTGTCTTCACTTACTTTATTCTTTCCTCTTCCTTCTGCCTATGGGTGACTTTACACTCTCTCTTCTGTCTTTCTTTCCTTCATTCTTTCCTCTTCTTCTGCCTATGGGTGACTCTACACTGAGTGACAAGCCAAATGGTTTCCTGTGCACCAGGAAACCATTTAATATGCTGGATGGTAACCATATACCCAAATTATGGCACCTGGTGGTTTAGTGGGCAATTAAGGCACTCCAATCGGATTGAGTCTGTGCAGGTTTCTATCCAAGGGGTGGGTGGGGTTTATTGCCCACGTAATGCCACTCAGGGATGAGTGAAGCTGGTCACTCTCATCTTAAATGTCAGGACCAACTTGCCTAGCCCCAGGCTCCTACGCTCCTCATGGGCAACACCACATACTGCTTTAGCATTCCAAACTAAGCAATCCCTATGTGCATTCCACACCACACACTGCTTTAGCATTCCAAACTAAGCAATCCCTATATGCATTCCACACCATACACCGATTTACCATTCCTAACTAAGCAATCCCTTTATGCATTCCACAAGTTGTCCAGGTATAATAATAATAAACCAAATTTTGGCGCCTGGTGGTTTAGTGGGTAATTACGGCGCTCCAATCGGATTGAGCCGGTGAAGGTTTATATCCAAGGAGCGGATGGGGTTTATTGCTCACATAATGCCACTCAAGAGATGAGTGAGGCTGGTCACTCTCATCTTAAATGTCAGGACCAACTTGCCTAGCACCGGGCTCCTACACTCCTCTGTGGGGTGACATAGGATTGGATAATGGATGAATGGATGGATGAAAAATAATAGTAATCATCATCATCATCATCCATAGTAATAATAATTGTTGATCTTTTGTATCATAAAACATCAGCTCTTCAAATCACTTATGCTCAAAACCTTGAAATAACACAACTGCCCCAGAACAGTGGCCTCTATTAAACCCTATAATCATCCTTCGCAGTACCATCAACAAGCTCATCAGTTTTTGAGAAGAAAGTTGAGATGCTTTGGAAATGACTCCACAGAGGCAGACAGTTTTTCATAACTGGTTAACTTACTACATAATCTGGGTACTATATAAGAGAAGGAACAAAAAGACAATCCCTTACAGCTCCACGGTCCTCAAGCCACAGGAAGTTATCACTATTATGCAATGTATAATTACGGAACAAGAGTCGAGGCAATAACATTTCAACTCGTCATTAAGGTTCACTGACCTTATGGTGCATGATGGTAATTAAACATATTTTCAACACAAACCTGGCTTTTACTGGGAGCCAATGCAATTTAATTAAAAAAAGAGTAGCAGGAGCCCTCATAGGAAGACCAAAAACAAGACAAGTGACCTTGTTCTATCTATCTATGGGAGGTGACCACAAACAAATCGCCTCCACATCGCCTTGTCCCTTGCCATTTTGCTGCCCTTCCCCTAACTTACACTCCTCTCTCATATACCTCTATACTCCATTCCTCCATTTCATTCTCAGTCTCCGCCTCCCTCTCCCACTCTCCAACTCACTCATATACACTCTCCTCACTAGTCTCTCACTCTCCATCCTCTCTACATGGCCAAACCACCTCAATGTATTTCTCCTAATGCTTCCACACCACAATGCTCTCTCACTTCCTCATTTGTCAGTTTATCTCTCCATCTAACTCCACATGCTCCTCTCAAACAATTCCTTTCCACTGTTCTCACTCTTAACTTGTGTCAGCTTTTCTTCCATACATTAGAGTGGGGATCATAATTAATATCATGCGGTGACTTTTTTACTTCCATGCTCACTTCACTACTTCTTATCACTGCTTTCAATGAACCTGCAACCTTTCTTTCCTGCTGAACCCTTTCAAGCACTTCATCTTCTAAACTTCCATCCATATTCAACACTCTGCCCAAATACTTAAATGTACTCACATTTTTCATTTCCTCACTATCCAACCTTACTGTGCAGTGCATTCAGTAATTTCACTTCTCTTGAAGACCACAACTTTACTCTTCCCTACATTCACCTTTAAATTCCTTTCCCTAAATACTCTCCCATTCATCAAGCCTTGCAGTTCCCCTTCATCTTCACATAACGATACAGTTCAAACAGCAAACTGGAGAACAGGAAATTTCCAAATGCTTCTCTCTCTCATTAGGACTGCTCCAACATCCACTACTCTACCTTGTATCTTTTTTATAGCTCCATCCACATATACAGTAAAGTGAACCAAGGCGACATGATACATCCGTTTCAATCCCAACATTCAGATGAAAAATTCACTTAGTTCACCATCCACAAGTGCTGCAGCCTTAGCACCCTCATAC
The DNA here is from genome assembly GCA_018397915.1 of Birgus latro. Classification (NCBI taxonomy): domain Eukaryota; kingdom Metazoa; phylum Arthropoda; class Malacostraca; order Decapoda; family Coenobitidae; genus Birgus; species Birgus latro. Next base: position 46,383 of record JAGKTI010002670.1, on the reverse strand, counting down.
ATACTGTTCATGGTAATCAGTATGCTCCCATTGGCTCCATATATCTGTAAAACTTTCCACATTCCTTGTCTATTCACTCTGTCATATGCTTTCTCCAAATCCAAGAAGGCAGCATAGTACAACTTCTTTCTCTCTCTAGAAAGTTTTCCACTAAACACCTTTGGATGAATATCTGACCTAAACAATCTCTTCAATACTGACTCTTAATAATCTTTTTCAACAGATAATATGGCGGACCAACATAAAAAGAGTGTCAGAAGCTGTGCACTTCTATGCAGTTCTCTCAATTCTATGTTAACCATCTTAATATACTAGGAGAAGAGTAGATAAAGAATACTAGTTCTTTAACTACTCTTCTCCCCAACTGGATCTTTCTTTAACCCCTATGCACCAGGCGTCAGTCAGGACTGACGTTAAAGGGGTGGATGCTTACCACTGGGTGTTGGTAGGAACCGAAAATGCAATTCCGCCACAGTTTGAATTCTCCACCATTTGATCTTGTCACCAAGGGGTAGGGTGAGAGTCCCGCCACCCAACGCAAGTGCTGATCAGTCTTCTCAGTGACTTAGCCAGGTGTTAGGCGATGTCATAAGAATCCGCCTCGTCCAATTCCATTCCCACCTCAAACGGACCCCTTGCCTCATCCACCCCTGCCATGCCTCTGCCCACGGATACTAAGAAAGGGCTCTGTGATAGTGCCATAGGGCGTGTCTTGGATGTCACTGTGTCTAGTTTATCTAGTAGTGGAGAAAGTTTCTCAGAAAAAGATGGAAGTTATCATGCTGACAGCAACGTGTCACGTGTGCCCACCCCTGCTCGCTCTGAGACCTCTGATCATGCCTTCACACTGCTTTGTGAGGTGGGAATGGCCCATGATAGTGACACCTTCCCATCAGAAGAAGAGGGAGACAATACTAGAGCTATGGAAAGCGAAGAAGACATTGGTGAGTGTGGAAGTCACCTAGGACATAAATGCTGCTGCCGCGCCAGTCCTCTAGGCTCACCAGCCAAAGTCGGGGCTGTGTGGACACATATGGAGACATCCCACTTCAAACGCTAAAGGTTACTCATCTTCTTCACGTCCATACTCATCGATGCGACCACCTGCAGACCTGGGGATGCTTTCATTTCCAAGAAGATTTGGTGCATAATATGACCTTTAACTTGTTTCCCTAATTGCTATACTTTCCCAGATACGAAGGTTTGAAAAAAGGCTATTTTGGGAAATATGCCTGTAATGAGAGGGAGGCTGAGCCAAAATAAGCCTGGCATCAAAAGGTTAACCTTACATACTCCATTTTGCCATGTTTACATCACATGGTTCTCAGTTCTTATATTTAAAGCTATCAACCTCCACCAGCACCACATCTTCTACATGGACCCTACCTTTCATCCTTCACTCTCCTTCCCAATCCTATATACCATACTAAAAGTTCACAGTCTCACTCTTGCTGTTCAAAACAATTTTATTACTATTTGTTGTCACATACCATTTTCTCCCAGTGACCAACTTGCCTAACCCCAGGCTCCTCTACTCCTCAGGAGGCAACATAGGATTGGATGATGGATGGATGGATGAAACTTTCTCAATCTCAACTGAAAACAATTAGAAATACAGGCAAAATATAACTATAACAACCAGTTCCATACTACCCTTGGTAAGGTGTAAGGGCCTGGGACCAAGCTACAATGCTCCAGAACATTTTTTTTTAGATGACATCTCACCCGTTGGTAGGAAAATGGGGCCTGAATAATGACGACGACGACGATGATAATTAGCCTATGCCTCTGGTAGTATTACATTAAATAAAAGCCTCTAGTCAACAGCTCTTGGGGATTCAAACCTGCACGCACGCAGCACATGACCACCACTCCATGCTTCCTGCATGCAGCACATGACCATCACCCCATGTTTCATGAGACAATCATGTATATATCAGCATACAGATTAATTCATAATATTCATGTGTTTTCGACTAATTCTGAGAAAAAAGTGTCATGTTTTGTATTGCACCAATACCCCGATATCTAGCAATGTTATGTACCAGTCGGAGTGTTCTGTCAGTATGTCAGATACTGAAGCAATTTTCCCCATAAAATACTGAAGAAAAGCCAGAGATGCATTTCAGATCCAAACCCAAACTCTCATATACCTTACTCAGTCAACAGAGACTGACACAGAAACACCATAGGTATCGTTATTATCCTTATAAACAATACTAATGCTAAAAAATGGCACATCAAACATCACATGCAGGAGGGTTGGGTGGTGGAACGTGCGGAGTTCAATACCACTTCAAGGCAACTAAACAGCCAGGCAGGTTGCTGGCAGTGTGCCAAGCGGGCGGAGCCAGAGGGCAGGGGAAGGGGAGGGAGACAAGCAGGGGTGGGGGAGAGTGGAGGCACAGGGGAGGCAAGAAAGCCAAACAGCCCTGCTACTACCCCCCCCCCCACAGTCTCAATCAGTCACTCACTCAACTTACTCACTCACTCACCACTCTCACTCACACACTTTCTCACTCAATCACTCACCACTCTCACTCACTCACTCACCACCATCACTCACTCACCACACTCGCTCACTTACCATTATCTTTCACACACCATTCTCACTCACTCACTCACTCTCACACACACAGAAGACAAGTGGGGGTGGAAGAGGGTGGGGGGAATGGAGAGGGATACAACCAGGGGTGGGGGAAGGCAGGGGGATGGAGGGAGTCATGCCCCTGAGTGTGGTGGGGGATGGAGGAGGGATGGAGGGAGGACCAGGAAAGCCTCGTTTCAAACCTAGGGAGAGGCGAGGTGTCGGACTGGAGAGGCGGGGTGTTGGACTGGAGAGGTGGGGTGTCAGACTAGCGAGGCGACAGACATTCAAATTGTTCGGACTGTGGGAATAGTCCCCTATTTCTTGCGTTCGGTCTAGCGAAGCACCCATTATCGATGCACCAGATAACAGGGTATGGGTGCACAATAATATTCTAATATGTATTTTATGTGTGGCTCAATTGATAGAGAGGTGGCCTGCAGTCCTAACAGACCCTGGTTCAAATCCCCGCTGGGGCAGGGAACAGTTTTAGGATTTGAATTTCATAAAATCAGGCTTTACCAAACTACCAGAGGTCCCGCCGACATGTCATAAAAATACCCCCGCTAATACCAATACACCAGTCCTGTATGAGACAGCCCTAGCACGTATTCAATATGGACAGTGAGTGTTAGCGCCGAAGTGGTGACATGCAGAGGTGTATGGTAAGTAGGAGACTACTGGGCCTTGACAGCAGGCTGTGAAGCCTATACCCAGAGTAAAAAAGAAAAAAAAAAAAGCCTACCAAACAGTTATGAATGAAATAAAGGTGACTATCCGTAATACTACTATAATAATATTGTCTCTATGAAACACATGTTATAGCTACGTTTTGCAGCGTGTGTACCTGGGTGTCAAAGAGATACAGAAAATCGGAGGAGTAGCTGGCCAATACTTCCTGCCCAGTGTGGCTGTAACGCAAGCTGGTGACACGGTGGTTCTTCCCCTCCATCTTGTCTGGCTTGAGACGCATCAAAAGTGCACGGTCAGATTGCTCCAAGTAAGAATCTGAGGTTGGGGATTGGCAGGAGTAAGCAAAGCACAGCAGTGAGATACAGTCTGGTAAAAGTAAATACAGTAACATGCATTAAGGTAAGCAATTTTCAAGTCACTGATAACCATTCTCAAGTGGATGACAAATTACAGCAATTTCTTATTTGTGTGCACATTTACTACAATATCTCTTTAAAGTGTTTGCAATAATAATCTTTATAGTGACAAAGAATATTCCTCACATACTGAATAATGATAATGAAAGAGCTGAGTGTACAAAGATGCAAAAATGTTATGATAGATAAAATTATATATACTGGAAAAGTTACATACTCAGCTTTCAAACCCATCTTGACTTCTTGGTTCTAACTTTATCATTCCCAGCATGTACACAGCAGCATATTCAAGGAGTGTAATACCGTAATACCAACGTAAAGGGTGGCTTTACTACCCAATGAGGATACAGATCTGCAACAGACAATGTTATAAAAGGAAAGCATCAGATTTACGAAGTATGCCACGTATCCCTGTCATTTGTCAGAGTGGTATCCAGATCAGTACATACTGACTTGGTTTTTGTCTGCCTCATTTATTTATTCACCTTTTTCATAATGAGGCTGTCACCTCAGCTACACATGAAGATAAATTCTGCGCCATATGAGAAAAGTATCATTATCGGGTATTATATGGCTTCGTTTTCGTTTTTGAAGGCTCCAACATGCTTGCATGCGTCGGCCTTGGTCACCTAATGGCGGCTCTCCACGCTGCTCGATCCCTGGCAGCCTCCCTGTTCAGTCCCTTAACCCTTAAGTCACACTTAATGACCTCGTCCCATGTCTTTCTCGGTCTACCCCTCCCAACCCCTCCCCCAATATTAACACCTCTCACCCTCTGTACCCAATTATCATCCCCCATCCTCTCCACATGTTCAAACCACCTCAGCCTACCTCTCCTCATCACAACACCAATACACTCCAGTCCCATCCTACCTCTCAACTCTTCCATCGTAAACCCAGCCCCTTCAGGCCTTGCACGCAGGGACGCATTGCACATCCACCTAATCATTGTCATTTCTGTACATTTAAACCTGCGAATATCCTCTTCCTTTACTGCCCAGGTCTCACTACCAAACAGCATCACACTCCTAACACATGCTGCATACAAAGACCCCTTAGCACGTAAGGAGAGTCCTCTCAATGTCAGGAGAGGCAACAGCTCCCTGAACTTCTTCCAACCACTTCTCACCCTAGCAACCGAGCTAACTCCAGCCCCACCTCCAGCACATAACATGTCTCCCAAATAACGAAACTCCTCCACACACTCAAGAGACTCACCTGCAAGTTCAACTCTCTCACGCCTAACAATCTCCACCTGCTCTCCCCGACACGCCGCACACATGAAATCAGCATCATCTCGCAGTCTACCACTACATCTCTTGTGCACCCACTTATCACAAACACTACACAAGATGAAATTGCTTCCCACACCCTTGTGGCAAACTGCACATGGCCACTCTCCCTCTCCTCTGATTGTACTGCCACCAACCCTAGATATCATCACTTTTGTTTTATCTGCATTTACCCTTAAGCCCTTGTACCCCATACCATCTCTCCACTTCTTAAATCTTTCCTCCGCCTCCTTTTCATTCTCTGCAATCAACACCAATTCATCAGCATACAGCATCTCCCATGGGAGTCCATCTCTGAAGTCACGTGAGAGGGCTTCAAGCACCATGATAAACAACGAGGGACTCAAAACTGACCCCTGATGCACACCAACATTCACGGAAAACTCATCACTCAAAGCTCCATTAACTCTTACCTGGGTGCGAGCACCCATGTACATGGCCATAACCACCCTAACCAGCCATTCTTCCAACCCAAGCTTTCTCATTGCCCACTTCAACACCTCTCTAGGGACTCTGTCAAAGGCCTTTTCCAAATCAACAAAAACAAAATACAATTCCCTTTTCTTTCCAATATATTTTTCCTGAAGCTGTCGAACAATGAATATGGCATCAGTGGTCCCCCTGCCTGGCATAAACCCAAACTGCATCTCATCGATATTCACTCTTTCTCTAATCATACCTTCTAGAACTCTCTCCACTACTTTCATTATCTGATCTAAGAGCTTTATACCTCTGTAATTTCCCCTTTCCAGGGCATCACCCTTTCCTTTGTACACATTTACAATTACACTCTTCAGCCAATCATCTGGGACAACACACTCATATATAATCATATTTATCAGGTCAGTGACTAACCTCACCCCAGTATCTCCTGAGGCCTTCAACATTTCGGCAGTCAACCCAGACACACCTGCCGCCTTCCCCACCCGCATCCTGCCTACTGCCTGACTCACAGTAGCAGCATCAATCAAAGGCCAAAGGCCAAACACTGGATCAGCTGGCTCCAAACCTTCTCTATCCCAATCAAACTCCTCATTCAACAATCGGCTATAATGCTCTCTCCATGCATCTTTAATATCCTCACTGTTCACCACTACCCTTCCATCATCATTCTTCACACACTTCAAAGGAAATACAGTAATCCCTCCAATAACCGATGTAACAGAGCCAAAGGCATATTCAGAAATTGGGTTTGTCCGGGAACTGGGAAAATGCCTCCTGGACAGGTACTTATGGACCCTAACCCAGCCTAACTCAGAAAACCACCTACAGTACATAACTCTCTACAAGACATGCATAGCACCTACTTAAGACCATATTCACACAAATATGGGACAGAAAGCATGAATAAATGAAAAGGAACCAGAGAATGAGGAATTAGAAGTGAGTACGGAAAACATTTAGCAGTGTACAGGGTACTTACAACATGTCCATGACCGTTACGAAGATTAACCCGCCTCCTCTAAGGCTCTGGCAGTGGTGAAAATGCTCTTGAAGCACATACAGTAATACAGTGCTGTGCTGCACTTAATCCTTTGCACTGTGAATTATAACTGTTTAACACTGCATATTCTGTTCTTACTTGTGCCATGCCAGTTGCAACATGCCAGTTTGCACTCTACACTTAATCCTTTCCACTCTGAATTCTAATTTCTTAACACTGCACAACACTGTAAATTCCCATGTGGTCTAGTGGCGAGGTATTGCAATTTATTCACTATTTACTCACAAAAATGAGCACGTGTGGCAGCCACTGCGACGAGCGTCTAGTCACGACGGTAGTTAGGCGGGAACTGGGGAGGGGAGGAGGAAGCAGGGGGCCACCCTCTTTCATGTTTTTTGGCCATTTTTGGGTTCTGAAGGCCCGGACCCAAAATGTCTGGGAATTGGGATGTCCGGGAATTGGGGGTGCGTGTATTGCAGGGATTACTGTACTATCTCTGTTCCGAGTATAGTAAAAGCTCTCTCATTCGGCATCTGTTCTTACGGTATTTCCAGTCTTCTGGCAGTTTTCATAAATACTGTAGTCCAATTACGAAAGTTCTTTGTTCCTCTGGCACGTATGCTGAGCCGATCAGAACCCCCGATGGGGTCGTGAGCTCACCACTATAGTCATGGCGCATGACTCTGGGGCTGTCATTATCATACCCTGGCAACCTACCATTCAAAAGTGCTTCCTATTTCGTACTATATTATACACGAATCATATTATTATACACAAATATATTATACATGAATATTATTATACATGAATCACAAGTGTCTCGTTTTATGCACGAAATCGGAAGCAATGTTCATGGGTAGGTTGCCAGGGTACGATAATGACAACCTCAGTGTCGTGCGCTGCGACTATAGTACCCCTGCACCCATACTTTCCAATTTGGCACTGTTGGTGCTAGACCTAGCACTTTTCATAATAATTTGGTGATTTCTTAATAATTTAGCACCAATAAATACAGTAAAACCTCACTATAACGGACTACTTGTGGCCTATGCCATTCCGAAATATGCGAAATTCCGATGAAAGCGACATCCGGACTTCCCCCTGCTAAACCAGACTTTTTCCGATATATCAGGCATTAGTTCGGATCATATGAATGGTTTTTAAACTATTTTGACTACTACTGCGGTACTGTACTATGTTATAACTTCACTACATTAATCAAATGGTATAATATATATAATAATATTGTACTGTACACTGATAAACATGTCTTTTATTAATCTTATAGTGGTGAACATAGCTGAAGTGGTCAGGCAGTCCGGATTGCTTCTAGCTTTATCGGACTTTTTCTGATATACTGTATAGGAATTTAGTCCGGTAGCTCCTCAAGTCCGATAAAAGCGAATTCCGGTCTATTGAAGTCTGTTATATTGAGCTTTTACTGTATCAGATTTTCTTCTATATCTAGTGCATTTTGAAGTCCAAGTTAGCACAAAAATTTGAACAGTTCACCTACAGCTTAGCACATTTTAAAGTTTAGCTCAGCACTTTTGAAGATTTCTGCTTGCCAACACTGCATGCGCCTTCGGCCTTCATGACTCGTGAGTGTCTGGTTTTGTGAGTGGGGCCTTTCGAAAGTTTGGAAACTTTGTCCTGCTATTTTATGGTGTACATATGTAAATACTGTACACCTAGGTTAGGTAAGTTCATGTGTATTGTATCATTAAATACATTAAGTTGTTTATTAAATATTTAGTGCTTAGGGTTGACCAATAATAATTGCTAGACATCGTGATTGCACTGGAGTGACCAACCATGATTGCTAGAAACTTTTTGGCAGGTTTTCCTAGTCATTTGGCAGTTTCCGTCCTTTCGGCACCTGCCTGGTCCCTAAAATGCCGAATAAGAGGACTTTTACTATATCATGAGATATACTTTTTAGTGTTTTACCTGTACGTTTTGCCACAGCCCAGTATTTCCCCTTGGTAGGAAATAATTATGTGAATGTGAGGTTGTTGCTTTTGCTGTTGTTTAAATCCTGGCCTGTCTGACTGAGAAGACTCATAAACAACAGGTAAGCAACTGCTTCTGTGGGACTGCTCTACTGACACAGCACAGTAAACTACTATGGAATCTCCTAAATCGCGCACTTCTAAACAGCGGATTCATAATATGCAGCAATATCATGCAACAGTTTGTAATATCAGTTGTTTACCAACCACGGCGCTGACTCAATGCATCAGTGTTTCATGCAATCTAAATCCTCATTTATGGCTTTCAGAGGTATGTTTATAAAAATGGAAAGTAGCTGTGGTAATACAGGAACAGTAAAAAGTAACCTGTGAAAGACTCATTTCAATGGAAAACAGAGAAAGACCATGCTCATCTGGTAAAGAATGAATCACACTAAGTTATTTTTCACTAGACTGGCACGGCAATTCCACCTATATAATAACAAACTCACTATCTCAAGTTAGGTAATTTTGGTATATATGTAACACAGGTAAATAACTGTTGAATTGTGACTGCAAGAAGTGCATGGAAAAAGCAAAACTGGGGTATTCAAGGAAGATGCTAGGTTACCATCGGCAGTGTTTATGAATGATCTCTAAAACTGGCTGCGTTGTTTACCAACCACTGCTCTGACTGGATGCATCAGTGTATCATGCATCCTAAACCCTCATTTACAGCTTTCAGAGGTAAGTTCATCTAATGCCTAGTAGCTGTGGCAATCCAGGAATAATAAGTAACCTGTGAAAGACTCATTTCAATAAAAAATATGGAAAGGCTGTGCCCGTTGGGTAAAGAATTAAGCTGAATAAATCAAGTCCAACAAATTATGACGACATTGAGACAGCTAAGGACAATGACGACATCGCTTCTGTTGCTTTCACACTGAACTCTGAGGGGCTCCGGAGGGATACAGATGAGGAGGAAGCGACACAGAGGTTGCAGCATGAGGCAGCTCCTTGCCTCATGCTGAGACGCTATAGTCTGCCTCAAACCTTGGAACATCTCCCCCCTTCCCTGTCCAGTCATGCAATGTTGTCAGTCAGAGTCGGGTAAGAATCTTACAATACTGTTCATTTCAATTAAATATGCATTACTAATTCTTTTCCAGGTTGTTAGTGTTTGCTGGTGACCAGTTTGATGTAGGTTTTCACCAGTTTGATATAGGTTTGAGGGTCAAGGGGGGCAACTTTTCCAAGATGACAAACTCATTAGTAATTTTCCCCATAAGACTGGTTATTTCTAACTTACAGAATTCTCAAAACATGGCCACTGTCCAGTCTCATAAGATCGTGATTTAGGAGATTCCACTGTATACACAATGTGTTGGGATCTAGTATCCGCATGTGGGTGACTGTCTCACCAGGGAAAGATGTGAATGTTAGATATGATTGTACTTCTTGTGTAAGGACAGTTTCCCTTAACAGGTGTCACTACCAGCATGTGAGAGATCAGATACTGGTATACAGTACTACAGACATCTTCCACCACCTTGGGGGTGGGGGTGAGGTTGGGGGGAGAAGGCCGAGGGGAACGTTTCATAATCTTAGGGGGAGGACCAATGCAGTCTGAAAAAACAGGTACCTGTAGCACGAGTGCCAAGGGTTCGGCGGTCATATATTCTGATGGTGGAGTCCTGCGTGGCTACAGCAAGGTGGTAAGGTGTAACAGGGTTCACTGCCACTGCTGTCACAGCACGACCCATGTTCAATAGTACATCCTTCATGAAAACAAATACGAAACAATATCAGTCATCATAACAGTTGCAGAAAAGTGGCTCATACTATGTAATATGGAAAATCGTATTTTTCTGTATCAGCTTGTAAAGGCTCCTAACAAGCTTGCATGCATCAGTCTTCGTCACCTAATGGCAGCTCTCCACGCTGCTTGATCTCTGGCAGCCTCCCTGATCAGTCCCATATCCATGAGGTCCTAAAATAATGCCCATTACCTGTATGAAACTTTAATATGAGACTAAAACTAAAGGATGGCATAGCACATCTCAAGTACAATACTACCGTATATAATACTGTAGATATAAATATGATTCATGGTAATAAAGATGTAATATGATTACCACACCATTACACACTTGGAATAGTCCTGTTCCTCCTTGGACATAATAGCTTTCCATTATGCACGACTCAAAAATAAAAGGGCATCAGAGCCTATACTGCTCACCCAATGAATCCCTTACATTATTATATCCTATTAAAATGTCAGAGTTCCTTGGCCAGATACTGTACTTAAAATTTTTGGTTATACTGTGTATAACCTTTCTACAACTGACATGTCACACAGCTGATATTAAACTCATGCCACACAGAATTACTGTATTGCAATTATCATTACCATCATCATCCTGCTTCTATTTCCCACTCACAGGAGGGGTTAGACAGACTCCAGAAAGGAAAAGAAAAATCAAGATAGTTAAATAACTAATCAACATTATGCCTAATGAAGTGGGCCACACATTCATTACCTCTGCCAATGAAGTTGGAGGAGGTTATGTAGTCATCTATGTTTGGCTGTCTGTCCATTTGTCCGGATGATATCTCCAAAAGTTCTCAATGAATTCCAATGAAAAGAAAAATCACGATGGATAACTAATCAACATTATGCCTAATGAAGTGGGCCACACATTCATTACCTCTGCCAATGAAGTTGGAGGAGGTTATGTAGTCATCTATGTTTGGCTGTCTGTCTGTTTGTCCAGATGATATCTCCAAAAGTTCTCAATGAATTTCAATGAAATTTTGTGGAAGGGTGGGCAATGGGCCAAGGATTTGGTGATTAAATTTTGGGGTGGATGCAGATCTAGAGTATCCCGCAATTAAGCTCCAAAAGTTCTCGATGAATTTCAATGAAATTTTGTGGAAGGGTGGGCCATGGGTCAAAGATATGACTAAATTTGGGGGCAGATCCAGATCCTATCTCCATGATCCATATCTTGATCATGGCTAATGGCAATGACACTGGCAGAGTGTTTTCTAGTTTATTCATGACTGAAGCCTCTGTAATTATTACTAAACTTAATAATAACTATCCAGTACTGCATACCATTCAATCATTTGTTGCATCTTATAAGTGTTACACTTCATTTATTTACATATTTTCCCACTTTTCAATATAATATCAATACCTAGTGTACACAGTTGCTACAAAATACAGTAAAGTGTTACAAATACCTGAATCACATACTAATCATACAGAACTATACTGCATACTGCCAGCACTCAGTCATGAAAAAGATATTAAAGGTAAGCCAGACTTACCTCTTGGCAGTCACGGACAGAACACTGTTGTTTGATGCGAAGATCAAACCAGCGAACAGTGTCATCCTCTCCGCATGTTAGAAAGGTGTGGGCATCATCTGGCATAGTAATAATATCATAGCACGTGCTGGCATGGCATGTGAATTTACAGTCATACGTCTCTTCTTGTCTCTCAACATCTGCAGATGATGAAAACAAGACATAGAGAAGGATACAAAAGATGTACAGTACAGTAATTAAAGTATATACAAATGATATAGGTGGGGGCGCTCACCATCCACTCACTCAATGTAGTGTTGCTTTGGGTTTTTGCCCTTTCCTCTCTTCCTTCCTTCCTCTTCTGTCTTTCTTTCCTTCATTCTTTCCTCTTCTTTCTGCATATAGGTGACTTTGCACCCCCTCTTCTGTTTTTCCTTCCTTCATTCTTTCCTCTTCCTTCTGCCTATGGGTAATACTACACTGAGTGACAAGCCAAATGGTTTCCTGGTGCACAATGCTGGGTGGCAACCATATAACCAAAGTATGGAACCAGGTGGTTTAGTGGGTAATTAAGGCACTCCAATCGGATGAGCCTGTGTAGGTTTACATCCACTGGGTGGGTGGAGTTTACTGCTCACATAATGCCACTCAGGGATGAGTGAGGCTGGTCACTCTCATCTTAAATGTCAGGACCAATTTGCCTAGCCCCAGGCTCTTACGCTTCTCATGGGGCAACATAGGATTGGATGATGGATGGATGGACGGACAAATGATATAATATCAGTATGTGTGTTGCACTGAAAAAGCAGTGCAGTAACTGCATCCTTGACAGCATTATATAAACAGTGTCATAAACAGTCTTCTTGATGAACAACTAGACAAAAAATTTATGTACTTTTACTTATGACTATGGTATGTATTTAATCAAACATTAATACAGTACTAAATAAAATCCTCATACAAATAATTCATTTTTTATGTAAACATGACACATAAATAAAATCATCAAATCATACAGACCTGTATAAATAACAATGCCATCCCCAGAACACGAGATGATCTTGCGATTAGCTGTGTGAGGCATAAATTTTGCACTGAAAATATTTGCCCGATGTGCAGTGTGGATGCGTGTTTTTGTCATTCGCTCCCAAGGATCACTGGAAGAAAATGGCATGTAATGACAAATATAATTCCAACTGACATACAAAACATATTAAACTGAAAAATACGCAGAAAAATATCTTATGATGTAGAAGTAAATGGGGTTACATGCATACTATACCCTTATATTATGACTACTAAGTTAGATGGAGTCATGCCAAATCCAGACAGTTTAGAAATGCTCATGTTTACAGACCACTGACCATGATAGCACGTGTAGGTCCTTTCACCCGATGGGATCTATCAACATGTTACGTTTTACATCCTTTTCCCTGCTCAATCCCTTACCCTGGGTCTGCCTCTGGGCACTCCTCCCACCATATTTACACCTGTGACCCTCCTAATCTAATCCTCACTTCTCCTCTCAGCATGCTCGAAACTTGTCTAGACAGATGATTAGCAATCCCTGTTAATGTATTACATACTATATAATTCTCACTCCCCATATTGCAACTGCCTCTTCCCTTCACATAAACTCCTTTCTGGTACCCATCCCAACCACTTCTTTGTTTTTTCTTCCATCACTCTTTCAAATTCCATATCCCAACAAGTTGTTCCTTTCTAATACAGCACCATGCACAGTTTTAGCATTCTTAATGAAGCTCTCTCTGTATAGACTCTACATATATTCAACCTTCAAACCAATTCACTGGCTCTATCCTTCACTACATTTTGTCCATGATCATATGTTAATGCTTTGTTTCTCAAATGTTTCCATTTAACTCTTTCACTCTGTGGATTAAATCTGCATGCTCTCATCAGTCACCTTGCATTCTACCTGAGTATGATCAGGCAAATCTTCACATGACTCTCATGCCACTAACACTCCCATGCATTCTACTCTCTACAACCATTTGGTTAATCAGGCATTTCTCACCATTTTTGCTAGTCTCATCATACCACATTATTTATGTACAGTATTTCTCTGTATTTAAAATATGAATAACATGGCCTATTCTTAAATTTCCAAACATGTCCTTTAGCTGCCATCCATTTATTGTTTTCCCTTAGCACACCAAAATGACAACATATCATAAAAAGTGTTAAGCTCAGCTCCTCAATACTAATCACCTACCACAAACAATCTGTAACTCCAAGGCATGTGTTACCATTCTAACTAGTTGGTTCCAAAAATATCTTTCTATTGCATGCATCAGTGGTAGGAGGTGGCATCCATCATCCACTCACTTAGTGTAGTGCTGCCTACTTCTTCTTTCACCTCTCACTATTAATTACTCTTCTTTCTTTTTCAGGTAGCTTTACACTGAGTGACAAGCCCAATGGTTTCCTGTAAGCCAGGAAACCATTTACAATGCTGGCTGGTAACCATACAGCCAACCCATACATATTCCCAATGTGTCAACAAGTGGGTTAGTGCCCCTCCCCGTAAAACACCCAACTCAAAAGTCAAGTGGCCACCCCTTAAAGGATTGTGGCGTCTGGCTATAGTTAGGATACATAGTTATCACAAGCTGCATATACAATACAATGATCAAAGCTATTTTGACTTTGTAGCCTACACTGTACATCCATCCGGAGCTGAAACATTCAGAATCATTGAATCCTATCAATCAGTCATCATTCATCAATTAAAAACTTTCTTTTTTCTCCATTTAAGAGTACAGTACTCACATCGTACTGTATATACCAGTATCGTACAAATTCCCATTTACCCACCTCATGCAATCTTACCTTTGCCATTAACAACTCCATTACACCATAGACTCTTTCCTTGAATGCCTTAGCAACAATTTCCACTCATAAACTATAACGAGCAAAATAACCAATATTCATAACACTATCAAGAGGCTGGATGACTCCGTCCCTGATGCCTGTCCAAAATGTAACACAGCACCCCATACTATAAAGCACATTATGGAAGACTGCATTGCACACAATCACCTATGCCAACAACACAACATACACTCCTTGATAGCTCTGTGGGAAAGCCCGGTCTCGGCCATGGCCTTCCTTAGGGAATCAGGGCTGTTCGGCCAGACTGCCTAGGGAACAACTACTACTACTACACTAAATTACCAGTAATTCCACCTCGAGAACGATACTACCCTGTTCTGTAATATGTAAAATGACCAGTCAATGTATAAACAGTTAATTTAAGGGTCCCTTTTACTGTACTGAACTTTAAATTCCAGAACCACTTACTGTAACATGATTAACACCTACCATATAACAAGCTGCTGATCATCAGAACCCGACAGGAGAAGATTGCCAGGAGCATCCCAGACCACAGTGTTGACGCAGCCTCGATGAACCTCCATGGCCTGAAGGAGGGCCATTCGCTGCAGCAAACACTCACTTCCTGCACAAGAAAACAACAGACATTAGTTTATCTGATGCCTGATGCCAAAGCATACCTCTTTTCCAAAGCAATAACAGATTAGCACACCTTAACAACATCCTATCCAAAGATGAGGGTAACCAGCCTCATTCACCCCTGAGTGGCATTACCTGAGCAAAAAACACCAACCACTCCTTGGATATAAACCTGCACGGGTTAAATCGGATTGGAGTGCATTAATTATCCACTAAACCACCAGGTGCCATAATTTGGTTATATGGTTACCACCCAGCATAGTAAATGGCTTCCTGGTGTACAGGAAACCATTTGGCTTGTCACTCAGTGTAGAATCAACCAGAGGCAGAAGGAAGAGAAAAGAATGAAGGAAAGAAAGACAGAAGAGGGAGTGTAAAGTCACCTGTAAGCAGAAGGAAGAGGAAAGAATGAGAGAAGAGGGAGTGTAAGGTCACCCGTAGGCAGAAGGAAGAGGAAAGAATGAAGGAAAGAAAGACAGGAGAGAAAGAAAGGAAAGGGCAGACACTCAAAGCAGCACTACATCAAATGAGTGTATGGTGAGCACCCCCACCTACCACCAGAATAGCTAGTTAATTCAACAGGATAATTACTGTGCCTGGCCTCTTAATACAAATAAATATACAGTATTAAGTTGTTAGTAATAGCCACCTGAGCTGTGTTTGGCCTAAAAAGAAACTATCCTATCAGTACAGAAGCCCCATTGGCTATTTCACTGCGTTCTGTTGTCCACTCGCATGGGGTGAGGGGTATCTTCTCTTTGGTATTTCCATTGCAAATGTGTTCTTATGGTAGCTTCAGTTTCATTATGTAATCTTCCCAATTGTGACCCACAACCTCAAACCTGCGAGAGCATGAAAATTATGTGCTCCGATGCTGCTGCCACCTGGTGGTCTTCCTCAAAATACTCAACCCGACCTGACCTGACAGATGCTGAGCCAACCTGGGGTTATCCCCTCATGTGGAGCACACTTTAAATTAACTGAAGATGGCCTCTGACCTACCCACCCAGCTTGAAACTAACCAATGAAGGACAGTTATTGGGTCCTAGCTGGTAAGCACATGGAAGGTGTAGAGTAGCTTCCAAGGTTAGCCTGTGTGCAGTCATGATGGTTACTGTCAATGGGAGGTTCGCAGAGACAGTTGCCGCAGTTAAGAATCTCAGCCGGTATCTCAAATTTTTCCGGATTAGGTTAGGTTGGGTACATTAGCTATTTCAATCAATTCCACTGATTTTGGCATTCATAAATGCTAAAAGTTCTTCATTTACAGCTTTTATTTAGTATATTTTTGACTTTTACCAACATGATTAGGTAAGGGCCGAAAGCCACCCCAGTTAGGGCCCCTGGGTTTTTCTAATGTAGTTTTCTGTGCTTCCACTGATTTTGGTACTAAAATTGCAAAAATTCATCACTTTAGGCTTTTATTTAGTACCTGACTTTCACCACATGGTCAGTATTTATTTAGTACCTAACTTTCACCATATGGTCAGCATTTATTTAGTACCTGACTTTCACCACATTGTCAGCATTTATTTAGTACTTCACTTTCACCACATCATCAGCATATACAGTATTAAGTACAGTGCCTGACTTTCACCACATGGTCGGCATTAACTGAGCACTTGACTTTCACCTGGGGGGGGGGGTTTCTGGTGGCATTTTATATGCTTTATGCTTCCACTGATTTTGGCATTCATAAATGCCACAAATTTCTTGCTTCAACATGTTCCCCTACTCAAAACAATGGATTCTCCCAGGCTCCTCATGCTGTAGGAGGGGCGGGCAACTGACACAAATGAAGAACAAAATCTAAACATGAAAAACCACCAGAAAAACCTAGGGTCATCAATGAACTGAAGGACTGAACCAAACAGCAAAAATTCCAATTATTCCTCAAGGAGTTAAATGAAATGGTAATACTGAATAATCTTAAATTTCTTTCTTCTACAGAATGAAAATTGACTCAACTACAAAATAATATCAAAATTCTACTGTATCTATCTATCTCTAGAGCCAGACGCCATAATCCCTTAAGAGTGACTGCTTGTCTTTGAGTCAGTTGTTTTACGGGGAGGGGCACTAACCCTTCGCCAAGCCATTTCCTGACAAGTAAGGAACATGTGTGGGTTAGTTATATGGTCACCACCCAGAGTTATAAAAGGTTTCCTGGCTTACAGGAAACCATTTGGCTTGTCACTCAATGTAAAGCCACCTGAGGAGGAAAGAAAGGTAATAAAAAATTACAGGAAAGATGGGGGAAACAGGAAGAGTGGAGGGCAGACAGGGAAAAAGAATGATAAAGGGTGAAGGAAGTTGTAGGCAGCATTACATCAAGGAAGTGGATGATGGTCGCCACCACCTACATTCTAATTCAATATAACCTATCTTTTTTTTTTTTTAGAATGAAAACTGAGTTGCTAACTAAATACAGTTACACAAAAATTCCAATAAAAATACATTTTTTGTGTGTTATTTCAGAATTACACCCAACTAACAGAGAATGAAATTAATGTGTTTGTCATTTCGTTTATTCACATAGATGATGTTCTGGAAAAGGATGTTACGTCTGTGACTCCAGCTCATTAGCCCCGTCTCTACTTGGACAGTGGCTTTATGTAGCGGAAATTTGTGCTCTGTAAGCAAATCTCTGTTCTTGGTCTTTCCAAAATCTGTCTAGATTTACCTCAAATTTTTCTACTGTGTTGGGCCCTATTACCCAATCTGGCAGGCTGTTCCAGCTGTCAATCACTCTGTTTGTGAATGAGTTCTTCCTGAGGTTCAGACTTGTTCTGGTCTTGAATATTTTTTTCTGATCTCCTTGGGTAGAGTTGCCTTCTCTCACCTGGAACAGACCTGCAGAGCATCTGTCTATCTGTCTATTGCCAGACGCCTTAATCCCGCACAAGGTGGCCACAAACAAATCGCCTCCATGTCGCTCTGTCCCCCGCCATTTCACTACCCCGCTCCCAACTCACACCCCCCTCTCTCATATACCTCTCCACTCCATCCCTCCATCTCATCCTCGGCCTCCCCCTCGCCCCCTCCGCCTCACTCACATACACTCTCCTCGTCAGTCTTTCACTCTCCATCCTCTCCACATGCCCAAACCACCTTAACGTGTTTCTCCTAACGCTTCCTACCACGTCCACAACCACACCACAACGCTCCTTCACTTCCTCATTTGTTAGTCTGTCTCTCCATGTGACTCCATATGCACCTCTCAAATAACTCATTTCCACTGCTCTCACTCTTGACTTCTGTCCTTCCAACAGGATCCAAGCTTCACTTCCATATGTTAGAGTTGGTATCACAATACAGTACTGTCATGTAACAACTTTTTCACTTCCATGCTCACCTCCCTGTTTCTTATTACTGCTTTCAACGAACCAGCAACCTTCCTTCCCTGCTGCACCCTTTTGAGCACTTCACCCTCCAGACTTCCATCCTTACTCATCACACTACCCAAGCACTTAAATGCACTAACATTCTCCATGTTCTTCCCATCCAATCTCACTCTATATTCACTGGCTTCACTTCTCTCGAAGACCATTACTTTACTCTTCCCTATGTTCACCTTTAAATTCCGTTTCTTACACACTCTCCCAAACTCATCTACCAAGCCTTGCAGCTCCCCTTCGTCTTCACTCAACAACACAGTATCATCTGCAAACAACAGTACAGGGAGTTTCCAAACACTGCCCTCTCTCACTATGGCCGCTCCAACATCCACTGCCCGACCTTGTATCTCTTTTATAACCCCATCCATGTACAGATTGAACAACCATGGAGACATGACATCCTTGCTTCAATCCAACCTTCAAATGGAAAGATTCACTCAGTTTGCCATCCACATGCACTGCAGCCTTAGCACCCTCATACATACTCTTCACTGCCTTCTACAACTTCCCATCCACTCCATATATTCTTAATACCTTCCACAATCCTTGTCTATCCACCCTGTCATATGCTTTCTCCAGATCCATGAAGGCTGCACACAACTTCTTGCCCTTCTCTAGAAACTTTTCCACTAAGGATCTAAGAATGAATATCTGGTCTACACAACCTCTTCCCTTCCTAAAACCTCCTTGTTCTTCTCCAACTAATTCCTCTGTTATTTCCCTAACTCTGTCAATAAGTATCCTACCATATACTTTTCCTGTTACACTGAGAAGGCAAATGCCCCCTATGATTACCACACACTGTTTTTTCCCCTTTTCCTTTGTACAGAGGAATAATTATACCTGACTTCCAATCCTCCGGGACTCTACCCTCCTCCCAAGCCAATCTGCACACCTTCCACATCCATTCTATTACTATCTCTCCCCCATGCTTCAGCATTTCACCACACACTCCATCAATTCCTGGGGCTTTCCCCATTTTAACTTTCTTCATTGCTTCCACCACTTCCATCCTACTGATTTCTTCCTCTCTTCTCACAACCCTCCTTCTCCCTGCCATTCCCCAGCCACTTATACTTGCATTACTTTCATTCTCTATGTTCAACAGTTCATTAAAGTGTTCTCTCCATCTGTTTACTTTTTCTCCCTTCTCCACTAGTAATCTACCATTTTTATCTTTCACACCCCCACTG
>JAGKTI010002670.1:0-26556 GCA_018397915.1 Birgus latro | reverse complement strand
ACATGATAATCCGAAATATCAAAAGGGGGGCTAGTATGAGGACAATTAAGAGTTTGATTGGAGGAGAGGGCCTGTGTACTTGCTTCGGCAAAACATATAAAAGGGAGAGGGCCGGGGCTCCCAGGCCCCCCGTAACTATGCAGTGACAAAAATATCAAGCGTAAAAACATTCTGCAGCACCTACAATCAGTCAGTTTCAGATGCCACAGAAAGCTTCCAAAAAAAAAGAGGCACACACACACACACACACACAGTTTAACATTGCAAGCACGTACAGTCATGCAGCCACTTTAGGTATACATCACCTTTCATCATTCTCACAGTTAACTGCACACTCACACTCAGTCACGTACTGGTATATTATTCTAACCGCAGATGATACTTTTTTTTTCTTTTAATAAACTATCGAGGCATAGAGTCCCTGATTGTAGTTGAAAAATTAATACTCTGGCTCCTGTGACTTATTCTTAGCTAAATAAAATCGTCTGGCGTTAGCCGAAATAAAAATGAAAGAGGTGATTATTTGCTTTTCTTGAGTCTTAAGAAGAGCATTGGTTACAGAATGCTTTTTTTGAGGCCTCTGACAGTAGAGCTGACTCAAGCTGAAATTCCTGAAGTTATATATACCAGAAACTTATTGCATTTTTTAGGTGTTACTGTAAACAGAGCTAAATAGATTCTCCACCATCACACCCTAACACCACTGTGCATTACGAGATACAGTTCTTTCCTTTTTCCTTCTCAGACTTCGGTAAGCTTCACCTGCCAGGCACGAAGTCTGACCTGCTGCAATGTTTTGAGCAGCCCGAGCAATTAGAAACCTTCAACCTATGACTGCAAACTCCTGGATAGAGCCGTCATCATTCACGTGCCTGCCCACTATGAGTGTCAGCACCACTGATAAGTATGCAGATGTGTTTTTTATCCCTTACCTGGAGAAGCAGCTGCAGGATACCAAGAGGAGTCCACCAGTGAATAGGAGGGCAAAGGTGTGCTCAGGAAAGTGTCTGGCCAGACCAAACTACCAGGCAAATGGTTGGTGTATCATCTATTGGTTCCAGCATTAACATGAACAGCTGCAGTCATGAAGAGGCAGACACCAGGGTGGTGGTCCACATACTGCATGCACTGGAGAAGGGAGCAAAGACTGTCCATGTGCGCACTGTGGACACATGTTCTATGATCTACTCGTGACTAAACTTTTGACCATCTGGGTGGCATTCGGCATGGGCAAGAACTACAGATTTCACCATATCAGTGCCTTTCGTAGAAGCCTGTGGGAACCAAAATCACGAGCCTTGCTTGTGATCCTTGCGTACTCGGGTTGCGACACATCTGCATTCAATGGTAAGGGTAAGAAGTCAACCTGGCGGGCTTGACAGGTCTATGACGATGCCACAGGGACATTTGTCTATCTGGCCAAGCATCCCTTCCAGCAGTTGGATGTCGACTGTGAGCCATTCCAGAAGCTCGAGAAACTGTTATCCTGTATGACAAATCCAGTCCTCTAAGCACCGTCAGTGAGACAAGAAGAAAACTCTTCTGCCACGAGAATCGAACGATGGAGAAACTGCCATTCACACAGGATGCACTGCTTCAGCATATAAGACGGACAGTGTATCAAACAGGAATCTGGATGATCAGGACACAAACTCAGCAAGTGAGTCCATCTCCACAGGACTACGCCTAGATCAAGGAATCGGGGTAATGGGTGCCAGTTTGGGTGACAATTCCAGCGGTCTCCAGGGCATGCAGAAAGCTGATCAAATGCTCCTGTAAAAGAGACTCTTCTACCTGCAAATGTGGCAACGCAGATCTGGACTGCCCACCACTTTGCAAGTGCAAATGTAATAAGCAGACATCATGCACAGCACAGTGCCACAATAACAGTTGTGAAGACATTGCATTGGTAAGTGAGTAAAATGAACTAATAAGTCATCAGGGATGTAATAATTAAACATTAATTGTACATTAATTCTTCCTCAACAACAGATTTCAAATATGGTACCATCTTAACTCTCTAAACATGTTAACATTGGGTGCTTTTTCCTTCCATATGAAGACGGATGTTCATCCGAAATTTAACATTTAATAAATAAATCCTTGACTTAATAAATTTGGCAGTTAAGCAAATTGCTAATAATTTACACCTGCATTGGTACTTTATTTATTTATTTATTTTTTTGTCCGACTCTGGGCAAAGGCTTTAGTCCTCCTACACTCTTCCATATGGAGTGAGTGAATGATTGATGTTTAAGGCCGTACACGGCATTTTTTCAGCTATATGACACAATCAGTCTGCTTGCGGCAGGACGCTGCTTCCAACCGCTCATTATTATACAGGACTGTCACTGTGCGAGGGTATGTTATGGACACGGAACATGCGTCTCCACTCATTAACATTATACTGACACCGTGCCGACCAGTCCCCCCTCTACCCTCTTCATGGTGCAAGCCAAGCGAGGGAGCAGAAGGTGCCATTTTTAGTCTTTGGTATGACCCGACCCGGGATTGAACCTGCCGCTTGCGAGGCGGACGTGCAACCACTAAGCCACCACTCTGCGGTCTTTAATATTGTCAAAGTAATGTTAGATACATCAACATTCCAAATCTTGAAAGCAATCTAGTTTTCTTATGACTCTAGAACTCAAGAATGATGACATTTTTTCACATTTTTCATCGATATCGATCTTCTTGCAATTTGGTGTTTACATGGGTATACAGTATTTGTGGGGACTCCTAGGCTAAAATTACATGTTAGGTCCCAAGGAACTTCGTACCAAAAATGGTGCTTTTATCTGCCGAGTAACGGTACTTTCACTAAGCTACCCTACTAAGAGGGTTAACGGCACCGGTGCATATGACTGATTAAAATCATCTGGCGTTTGCTGGCGTAGATTAAATGATATTAGAGCTGTTCTTACCATGAAAGAGTTTCAAAATGTACTGTCTGTTAAATCATTCCTATTTAGTACTCCCCTCGAAGTATGTTTATCTATACAGTAGATGATGCCAAACTTTTATATTCATCAGTAACAAGTCAGTGGCAAATAAACGGTTAATACTCGCAATCAAAGCCATTACTTGCCACAGTCATGTTCATCATTATCGTTCGTCTTCACATACTCATTTTCAGATACTGAGTCTAGTAGGCACACCTATACGGTATTGTCTCTCAGTCACGTAGTCACTTTCATCACCTCGGCAATCGCTCTCCTCGGTCAAACTCAGTCACTTTCAGCCACATTAACAGGCGCTCTCCTCAGTCATACTCAGTCACTTTCAGTCACATTAATAACTGTTTCCTCAGTCACACCCAGTCACTTTCAGTCACAGTAATAGCCGTTTCTTCAGTCATACTCAGTCACTTTCAGTCACATTAACAATCACGTTTATAATCACCCCCACAACCACTTCCTCAGTTAAACTCAGTCACTTTAGGCCACACCCAGTTACTTTCACCCATAAATCACAATCAGTTTCACAATCACACACATCTGCACTTACTGCTGCCAAAAACACAAGTTTAGTTAATGTACCATATTGTAAATAAATGTAACGATCAAATTACTAAATATTTTCATCGTTTGTCAACACATCTCATGTTTGCCATGTATCAAAACTATATATCTTCAACCTTATGGACGCCACATCAATAAACCGTTTATTATTAATATTATTATTATAATTATTATTTATATAGTCACACGCAGTCACTTTGTCACACCTACTCACTTTCACAATCACATCCAATTACCCAGTCTCACCATTCATTTTCACAATCACATCCAATTACCCAGTCACACCATTCACTTTCACAACCACACCCACAGTCACTTTTAGGTATATTCACCACCACTTTCAGTCACATTTACAGTCACACCAAGTTAAATTCACAGTTACTTTCAGTCACACTCAGCTCCATTCATAATCACACCTAGTCACTTTCGCAGTCATATTCACGGTTAGTTTCACAGTAGAGGGTTCTGGTCATAAACCCACACTCATTGTCGCAGTCACTTTCATAGTCACACTCACCGCCACACAGTCACTTTTGATCACATCCGGTCATATTCAGTCACACCCCGTCACTTTCACCTAATTCTACCACAGTCACTCTGACACACCTGTAAGCAAATCACTTTAAAACATTAATATTTATTTTAATAGTCCCCCAGCCACTTTCATTCACTCATAGTCAGTATTCAGTCACTTGGACGCTCCTAGTCACTCAAACAGTCATTTTCAGTCACACCCGCAATCATTTTCAGCACTAAGACATCTTCAGACACCGACAGTCACATTCAGTATTTCTTTCATTTACCCACTATTACACACACACACACACACACACACACGCACGCACACACACACACACACACACGGGGGAGCGAGAACAATAGCCTTTGTCTTGTCATAACCTTTTCAATACAGTTACGTCATTTATACCGTCTTCTTGTAGCCACGGGGAGTTATCTCTCGTAGGACATGGCCACGGAGATGGAGGAAATTGGGAGATAAAAATAATGTGTCGGATAATAGCCGATTCCATATAATCCCATTCAGGGGTAGGGGCCCGAGCCTAGGTTATCATAATCAAGAAGATTTGCGGAAAGGTGACCAGCCTGTTTACCTCGATGCCCTGAAAAAGAAAGAAAGAAAAAAAAAAATCTTGGGGGATTGAGTTTACGCGTGTCCGTCACTTCAGATATCTCATTCTAACCCCTGTACCCTTTTTTTACACTAATTTGGTCTAAAATTACCGTCTACCTCAAACGCTGAGTGATAGCAACAGATTAACACCAAAATATAATGCCAATAGTGAAAAAGAGGTATGAAGAGGATGTAGAGCCACGGTAGTCTTTTTCCAGCACTGAGTTACGTGAAATGAGCACCAAAAGAACGAAAATCTGAGCCAAGTTAAAGTGGAGGGAGCATAAACCAGCATGGGCAAGCAAATAAAAGCCGACAATACAGTTCGTTCATTTTAACTTGGCGGAGAAGTTCGTCCTGTTGCAACCCCTGTCCCGTAGCTAAGCGCCAGAATAAGACAATACAGTACCCCTGTTCTGCATTCTTTCCATTGCACTACTGCCTAACTATACCCTTTTCAGTGTTCAGGGTTGACCGCCTCAAATATAATGATGACCCATCGATATACACAGTGTAGGCGGACCCACCGTGTGTCATAAAACGACCCCCTCAAATAAGATGTATTCATTATTGTTAACGAGGGTATACATATTTACATACATGATAATTTAGAAAGTGAATAAAGACGTAACCTTCACTTGTAATATATTAATTTTGTTCATCAAAATGTGAAAAACTTAGGTCACTAAATTCATAATATTTTCCCATAACTTTTAACACGATTATTTTTCGACACCCTAGTTTCTTTTTGCCGTGTGATTTTATGTTATGGAAACATATAAAAAGTTCCGATTTTATTAATTTTTAAAAAATATAATTTGTAAGAAAATTTAGAAATATACTTCATTATAGCTGGGGAATTAGGGGAAACCGAAGATGACACACACATACCATATCTAGTGAGATGTAAAAAAAAAAAAAAAAAAAAGGAATAATGCATCCTGAATCCCTGAACAGTGCTGTGATATACTACCCACTTGAAAATGCCACAAATTGGCGTGATATCAAAAATATTTACCGGATAGGAGGGGGCTCACAGCACCAGGAATCGCTTGCCTCCCCCGCCGCCCCACCCCCCTCACCTTCATGGAGGGCCATCGCTGTCGAAAAGTGGTGGCCCACCTGAATATACTGGTCATTTTCGACCACTGACCTTTTTCACTTCAACTTGGCCCACATTTTCGTCTTTCTGCAGCTTATTTCACGTAGGACACTGGGAGAAAAAACAACGTTACAGCACTGCATCTTTTCCATAGTACAGTTTGGTGACAAGCACCATATTTTAGTGTCAATCTGTTTCTACATCTCGGCCTTCAAGATGGAGAGATGATAATTTTACTCTTAGTTAAAATAAACAGAGTATAGGTGGCTTAAAAGGTTTCGTAGCTCCTGTTCTTTGGCGATTTGTTTTACCTATTAAATCCTAGTATTCTCTTGTGTGTTTTCAGTATCGTTTTAATATTGCTGTAGAGAATAAATTGCTAAGGAAGAGGTGTCACGAAATCTTCAAAACCAGTTAGAAGAAGGTCTATGCTCTTTTTTGCTCTAACTTGGCCTAAAGTGTCCGTATTTCCACCTTGAATACTGAGTTGTACTTAGAGATTAATACGAAAATATAATGCTAGTCACGAAGAAGCGTTATGGAAAAGATGAAGCGATGTAGTATTGTTTCTGCCACTGAACTACTGAAATAAACTGAAAAAAAGAAAAAAAACTAAATTAAATGAACAACCAATAAATGAGTTGTATCGAAGTTAACACTAGAATATAATGCTAATCACGAAGAAGTGCTATGGAAGGATGTAGTGCCAAAGTATATTCTTGTTCTGCCTCTGAGCCGCGTGAAATTAGCTATAAAAGAAAACAAATGAGTAAGTGAACGAATCATGAGTCGCACTGAGACTGACACTATGCTCTTTTTACGTCAGTTTGGCACAGATTTTCGTCTTTTTGCAGGTTACTTCATACAGCTGAGCGGGAACAAAAGTCAGTGCTACGTCTCAACACCCTTCTCATGGCACTTCTTCGTGACTAGCTCAATACTGTTGTGTTATTCTGTTGTTACAACGTAGCATTCAAGAAGGAGAGATGGTAATTTTAGCCAAGTCAGAGTGAAAAGAGTACAGAATATGATGCCATACCTTAATCTAACCTGACCTTAATCTAACCTGGCAAGCTGTAGCAAATGATTGACATTAGAATTTGATGCTGGATGTGAAGTGCTATGGAAAGGAGGTAGAGTAGCAGTATTGTCTTTAATATGATACTGGTCAAGAGGAAGTGCTATGGAAAGAAGTAGAATAGCTTAGTGTTACTATACTGTCTTTTTGTCTTTTATTAAGCTACATGAAATAAGATGCAAAAGAACGAAAATGTAGGCTACGTTAAGGTAAAAGCACTATGATCATGAACAATTATTATAGAAAGGGTGTAGAGCCGTATTATTATTTTATTCTGTCCTTGAGCCACGTGACGTAAGCTGAAAAAAAAAAGCTAAATCGGGAGAAGCGACAGTAAAGACCCACGCAGTATCCGACACCATCTAGTTTTTCATTCTGTTTGTCGTTAGCGCTTATCAGTTAACAATATATATATCGGTTTAATCAACCTCAGAATATTATTGTAAAATGAAAAGCATGTTGAAAAGGAAAGCTGTACCTTTTGTTGATGTGATGCTGGCCTTGGCGCTGGTGGTGATGACGGGGTGGGTGTGGCTGGCATGCTATGAGAACGAGCTGACGGCGGAGGTGATGGCGCTGGAGGCCGCTGTGACCTGGGAGCATATGTTGGGGGTGGGGTTGGGGGCGTTCAGGTTGGGCGGCGTGTTGGGAATGGGGGCCCTGAAGTGGGTGCTGCCCCAACCCTCCACACCCTCATTGGTCCGCACAGTGGGCGAGGGTCTCGGTGCCCTCCCTTTCATTGGTCTCCCCTTCAGGATTTCCAGGCTTCGTCACATGCAGGAAGACCTGAAGCTCGCATTGAAAAACCAGCGGCAAGCCTACCACCCATCAGGCCTCCTGCTGCTGGTGACAATGGTGATGGTGACGGCGTTGCTGCTGCTGGTCTGGCAGGGCGGCGGGAGGATGAAAGCTTGGACAAAAATGGTGTCTGAGCGGAAACAGCTTTCGATGGATTGGTTCTGGAGCACAGTTATGGGAGTGTGTCTGGCACGGGTAATTCTAGTAATCCAGAACTATGTGAACCATAACAGAACATACCTGAGATTAGTAGCCGACCACCCAGCGGAGGTGTGGTTAGGGCAGAGGGCGGACGAGCTCCTGGGAGGACGACCTGGAAACGTTCAATATATCGTGGTTGAAGAGCTCCATCTGCCCCCAGGCCGCCCTATGGGGAAAGGTGACG
Source organism: Birgus latro (assembly GCA_018397915.1). Taxonomy (NCBI): domain Eukaryota; kingdom Metazoa; phylum Arthropoda; class Malacostraca; order Decapoda; family Coenobitidae; genus Birgus; species Birgus latro. Next base: position 18,540 of record JAGKTI010002670.1, on the reverse strand, counting down.
GCTCCAGTAACATCACCACCCTCGACCTGCCACACGCCCCTCCCATTGCAGTTAAGCACCTCACCCCCAATGGTTCCGGCCGGTGTGAGGAAGGCCTGTGGGACGCCGCTGTCTTAGAGGCAGATTGCATTATCCGCCTGGCGGGGGTACCAGGTGTCCCTCGGGTGCATGCCATCATCCACCGTCCGCAGGTGGTAATCGTGTCTGATAAAGTCGATGGTATTCCTTTCGCTCAGTTCGTAAGGAAGTGCAAGGATCCTGAATTGGTTAGAAAAGTCTGCAAAGACCTCTGCGCTACTGTAGAATTCATACATCAGAGGGGGTTAATCCATTCTGATATTAAAGACAGTAATGTCCTAGTCGACGAAAAGGATAACGTTACGATAGTTGGGTATGGATTAATGAGAGTGATCGGGTCATCTCTCTGTGATCCCCCAATTACTTCGGAGGACCGCATGCTTGTCCGGAAAAAAATCCGCGAATGCCCCCACATATGTGCGGAAACTCTACAGGGTAAACCCGTTAAGCCATCATCGGACACATTCTCTGTCGGGAGGCTGTTCGTAGAGGGGCTGAGACCGTCTGGGTTACGGATAAGTCCAGAATTATGGACGCTTCTCCGGCAAACCCAAGGCCCTTCAGAGATCCGCCCCTTGCTGTCCGTGATCATCCAGTACTGCTCCAGCGATCACATCAAGTCGCCTTTTGCCCGTTGAGGAGGGTCTAGAAGGTTTATTCCTGTTCTTAAGGCAGGCTCACTCACCCCGTCCGTAAGGTAGTCTATTCTTGTCCTTAAAGCATGTTTACGCACCCCGTCCATAAGGCAGGTTCATTCTTGTCCTTATTAAAGCAGGTTCACTCACCCCGTCCGTAAGGCAGGTTCACTCTTGTCCTTAAGACAGGTTCACTCACCCTGTCCATAAGGCAGGTTCACTCTTGTTCTTAAGGCAGGTGCACTTACCCCGTCCGTAAGGCAGGTTCACTCCTGTCCTTGAGGAATGTTCACCCCTGTTCTAGAGTCCGGTTCATTTTTCCGGTGGCGACCCACGAAGTTTGGGGCCCTAAGTGAAAGTCTGAAGAATAAAATGTAGTTAGGTAAACAAAAGAAATGGAATACATTTGGAAATTCCCTTTAACCAAAACAATAACTGGTTTCTTATTCCTAGGCACCGTCAAGGATACTACTCCTGTAACGTTCTCCGTGTCTTACATTCTGCGCCCAGTGATGCAGAATGCTGATCAAGTTCGAGGCGTCTGTGGCACCGGAAACACGAGCTATGAATTTGGACCACAAAAAATTCTGTTGTTTCACTCTTCCTTTTCAGACAAAAAGAATGTAAGAAGAGCGTATAACTGCAGTAGGCCAGTTGGCCCATGCTATGCAGCTCCTAAAAGAGTGATTAAACTAATAGAATAAGGAAAGGATAACGAAGACGGATCGTATGCTTGCGTGAGATAGTAGCAAAACTTTTTTTTATTTTTACCTGCACAAAAATTATTCACCAGAGCTCAGCACATCACACGATATATTCAACAAAATAAACAATCATTATGACGAAGAGAGCGAGAAATCCCGTGTCAGTATCTCCTGGGGACAAAACAAAATGCCGATAAAGGAGACTGTATGCAGGCATAAAGCAATAAATCATTTAGTAACTACTACCTACTCGTAGCCATTCACCAAGCTCTTGCTATTTCAGAAACGATTACTCATTCTATCGTTATTAATAATCACTCAAAAATTAAATATCGGTGTCATTCTGCATGTGGAATAATAGTAAACTGTTTTAAGCTATCTCGCCTTCATCCTGACGTTTTATTACTCGTTTAAGGATGGAGTGAGAGAGGGTCCAGAAAATAAGGAATGATAGAGCACGACAGAGTGAGAACCATCAACAGCAGGTCCAGTTAAACGAACCAGACACATTTACACACCATTCAGACTTTTAAACCCTCGGTCCACCTCACGGGTTTACCTATCTGCATTTTATTATTATTATTATTATTATTCTAGATCCACTTTACATTATCTATCCGGTAGACTCAGTCCAGGTACTACCAAGTAAAAAAAGAAAAAAGAAAAAATCTCAAGCCTTTGTCATCTACAAAAATAATGGATCTGGCCAACAGGGTTTCATTGCCAGTTCACTCGCAACATCATCTTCCATACCTATACACTCCTCACTTTACCTCTGCCTAAAATTGCTATTCTTCTTCTTGAATGATGAGTTATAACAATAGATTAACACTAGAATGCGATATTAGTCACGAAGAGGTGCCATGGAAAGGTTGTACAGCCGAGGCATTGCCTTATTCTTTCACTTATTTGCATGAAATAAGCTAGAAAACGACGAAAATCTGAACCAAGCTAAATTAAAATGGGTGTAGCCTCATCAGCTTCCATGACTAGCTTCTTGTGGTCTGTTAAAATAATAATAATAATAAGTTTATTCGATTTGGCTTATATACAGTATCAGTGACACATAAATACTGAACAAGTGTTTATAAGTACCAGCCTTGCTTGAAACCAACCAAGGATAACCAAATAAGGGCTCTGCAGCGTATTTCCATTGGGGTCCTTCTTTTGGGATTAGGTGGGGCAAACATTTTTATCTATGGGGGCAAAGGGGTACTGTTAGTCTTATTCTAAAAGTAATCTTAGCTTCAGTTATATTAATTTGCAAACACAACAATATAATAGAGAAAGAATATTAGTTTACTGGTACATATACAGGAAATATGGTGTGAAGGGGTTTAATTAAGGTTCGTTTTTATGTGACCGGAAATTTCGTAACATCCCTTTCTCGACAATTTATTCTGTATATTACACATCAATATTGTTTTTCCGTTACTGATGCAAATTTATGTTGATTTGAAAATGGCATAAATAAAATAGAGGAAAATGTTATGGTGTAATAACCAGAATAAATCTCCGAGGAAGAGATGCTACGAAATCTCCTGTGACCACACCCTCTCAATTCCTCAAGGTTACAACTCTAATAGGTAAGTTTAATGACCGTATCCAGTCTCTCTCTCTCTCTCTCTGCAAAACATCGCCGTCTCAGTAACATAGGAGGCTTCGTAGTACAATTTCTTTAGCAATTTATCCCCCCCCCACACACATAAATAAAGAGAGACAGACAGACAGAGACAGAGAGAGACAAAGAAACACAAGGACTCTCTCAACATATGTTTTTTCAGGGCAAACGACTGATAAACACGGTACACTCACTGATAACAAATATATCGTGTTTCTCAGGACTGTTTTCAAGAACATGCAGCATCACCCCCACCGCCATGACCACACACATATCCTTGCTGCATTACTCTTCTGTCTGTCTGTTTACATTTATCAAACATACACACACACACACACACTCGTCATGCAAGAGTTATAAATCAGCGTTGTGCAAATACAAAGATAAATACAACCTTGCCCAAAATCAGTCCTACACATGCACCTCTCATCACTATATCTTTTTCTGTCTTCATGTGACGGAACTAGGTCACTCTCACAATTTGATTACTCAGTCGTGGTGGCATGAAACTGGATGAACCTTAAATGAGTCTCCTTGGTTACTAGTCAATATTCTCCTCCAATCTGACTATACCTGGCCATCAACTGAGATAAAAGGGTTAGTGATCTTTATCCAGTGAAAACAGATTGATTATATTTATCAAGAAAAAGGTAGAATTTATGTCAACTCTCTCTTGTCTCTTCACCCCCCTCCCTCTCTAACCACCCCGTCTCCTTGATATCCAGTGCTGTCATCTCCGCCCTCCCAGCCTCTCCTATACCCACCCTATTCGCTTTAGCCAGGCGTAAAATTGTCATCTCTCCACCTTAAATGCTAAATTATAACAATGGATTGACAGTAGATTATGGCACCAGTCACGAAAAAGTGCTGTGGAGAAGGATGCATGGTCGTAGTACTGTCCTTTTCTGCCACTGAGCTGCGGGAAATAGATTGCAAAAAGACGAGAATCTCCGTCTATACTTCACTCACTTTCATTTGGCTGAGATTTAATGCCTTTCGTAGCCTGGTGGCAGATTAAGACAATACTGCGGCTCTCCGTCCATTCCACAGCACTTCTTAGTGACTAACAGCATACTGCAGTGTTAATTCCTTGCTGTAACCCAGTAACTGAAATAGAGAGATGGCAATTTTACGCCTATACTCGATTTTTTTTTTTCCAGCTGATGATCCACATTCGTGAATGTGGCACTGCGCACTCCTGCCGCGTGATTGGTTGGTTTCAGTTTCATACCTGAGGTATCATCTATCTGTCTATATACCTAGGCTGCTTCCCCCAAGAAAATGGAGGTAGCCGAGACAGGTCAACACACTACCAATTAACTCATCCACTCACACACATTCATTCGCATCTTAGCCCCAAAAGGGAAAAGGGACAGATCCTCACCGCACCACACCGCGCGAGGATCATCTACGCAGTGCAGTCAGTGACATCCGCAGCAAGGCCCGACAGCAAAGCTGGTTACCCCTGCCACATCATGGACCCAGCCCCTTACCCGCACCTGACCTGATCAGCTGATCGGAGAAAATGCGGGAGAATATCCCCTCAGGGCTGCGTCATCATTTATTCATTCACAATTTCCCTCCATTCATTTCTATCACGCACAGCCACTCTTCCTTGCTCAACAGACAACCCTCTCGCATCCAACGCTCTCTTCACACTGTCCATCCATCCTATTCGTGGTTTTCCTCTCAGCCTTACACCTCTCACATCAGATCTAGTTATCTTTTTCACCAATCGCTCATTATCCATTCTCTCCATATGCCCAAACCATCGCAACACCCTCTTTTCAACTCGATCAACCATCTCCCGAACAATTCCAGTTCTCCTTCGCACTTCATCATTTCTCACTCGATCCATACGCGTCACTCCACACATACTACTCTGACACCTCACCTCCATTACATTCAACTTTTCCTCTCTGCTACACCCATATTCCATGTTTCAGCCCCATATAATGCAGTCGGTACAACAATACCCTCATACAGCCTTCTTTTTACATCCATTTTAAGTGAACGACATCTGAACACTTTTCATTCCTCCCAGCACCTTTCCAACTTCATTCATTCTAAACTTCACTTCTGTATCTATTCTTCCATCCACAGCAACATGTGACCCTAAATGCTTAAAACACTCTACCTCCTCAAGCAACTCTCCAGTTGTATCATATATTTCAGTTCTCATAAATGCTGTTCTGCACTGTCATTGTGCTGTGCAAACAGACATGAAACGAGTATGTATTTGTGCTTCACCCAAACGGACAATGAATTTGAGGAAGTTGAATTTGAATTGAAATATTTATTGTTTGCAAGGTACAGAGCTGTTGCATCTCTAATAAATAAATAAATAAATAAATAAATATACTTACGGATAATATGGGCGAAGGTGTCGAAGCAATGGAGTTGGTGTGATCCATAAGAAAGTCTGACATCTTGCAAGACGAGACGTTTTTCCCGCTTGGCCGTCTCGCTCCTTGTAGCGCCTGTTCCATTCGCCTCCCCACTTCCACCACTTTACCACTGACAAAACCGCTAATTTACTTAGAATGGTACTATTGTCTAATGTAACAAGTGCCTAGGTATTAAAATACCTTTTATTTGCACTTACCCAGCCAAATGCGTTTATTTATTTATTTATTATTATTTTTTTTTTAAATATAGGAAGATGCAACAGACACATAGCCTACTCGTTTCATATCTGTTTGTATAGTACAATGACAATGCAGAACAGCATTTATGAGAAGTGGAATATAAGGTACAATTGTTTTTTGTAAATATGATACTTCAGGTATGAAATTGAAACCAACCAATCACGCGGCAGGAGTGCGTAGGTGCCACATTCACGAGTGTGGATCGTCAGCTGGAAAAAAGTCGAGTATAGTTAAAGGGAACAGATTATAGTTAAGGTGAAGAAATATTATAACTCTTTAGCGATTCATATCTATTCCCTCCTCCCTCACCTTCCCGTACCCTTTATCAGTACTTCTCTCCAGCCTCTTTCATCGCTTGCTCTCCTCTTCTCTCTCCCGATAATGAGTTAGCCCCTCCATCCCTACCACCTAAATCGGGGAGACCCTCTTCCTTTTATCTATTTTATTTATTTATTCTTTTTTCTTGGGGGGGCGGGGTAGGTTGGTGGGAAGAGAAGAGGTTTGGCTCAAACACTTTTTTGTTTTACCCACTGTCTCTTCTTAACCAAACTTCTCTTCTCACTAACCACCCTCTTCGCTCTCCCTCTCAAGGCTCAACCCCTCCCCCATTACCTGCCATCCTCATCTTGCCCCTCCCAGCCTCTCGTCAACATCCTCCAACAACACTGTCTCATTGTACCTCCAGCCGTGCTTCCGTCACTCCTCGCACCCCCCACCCCCCTAACCTCCCTCCATCTTGTGTCTCCACCACTCATGCCGTATCCTCACTCGGCTGCTCACACTCCCTCTCTCGCACACACACCCACATCCGCTGCTGTTTTTAAGGACATTGGCTCCGTTTTGTTTCAGGTTAGTTACATTACCCAGACGATTCTATTTAACTTCCTGTCATCGCTGTTGTGTGTGATATCTGTCGTCCTGATAGCGCCAGAGTTCAAATTCTTGTGTGGGCACACGGCGTGGCTCGACTCTAGGTGTCCATCCACTCATTAAAGGTTGGCAGGTATTAATTGAGTATTCAGGGTTACACTATGGAAGGTAAGGGCGGTAACCTGGATGTTGCAGTGGCCTCGTACTCTAGACCAATGAATATCCCGCCACAGAATTTAAGGCCTAAAATATTGATGAGCACCGCTGCTAAGCGTCTCATGGCTTCTGTCCCCACCTTTACCTTTCTTAAGAGCCTCCCCCCCCCAGTAGTGAAAATGTTAAGACTTTATCGAATCCCTCTAGTCTGAAAAGTCCCTTCCAGGGTGATTGAAATCGTCTGGAGGTAGCAGGAATAAGAAGTTGTCGTAGTGGTGTTAACCCCTTCAGTCGAGTGACGTAATTTTACCTGCACCGCAAGACGCCAGGTAGAAGGGAGCAACGCCAGCTTATTCACTCAGGCCTTGCTGTTCTCGCACAGTTTCATTCACCTTACGGATATAAATCAAGTCAATTTTAGACCAAGTCAAAATAAAAGGAGTATAAAGAAGGGGATTTCCGTCGCACCACTCCCGTTTACTTCACTTTTCTCTCTCTCTATCTTTACTCTTGTTACCTTCAGACGATTTTCTTCAGCTTAAGAGAGACTTTTCGAGTTCGATACAGCTTTCATTAACGAAAGTTCTTTTCTAAATTGCATAAAATCGTCCGGAAGTAGCAAGAACAAATTATACTGTATTTGTGTAACATGTCGCCGACCTGAAGGAATTAACTCTTTTATGATCGAGACAACTCAATAGTGTGTGTGTGTGTGTGTGTGTGTGTGTGTGTGTGTGTGTGTGTGTGTTGCATCTGATGGCCATGTGTAGTCAGTCTGATGGGTCGATTTAATATGCAGCCAAGGAAATTTATGCCTACTTCATAACTAAGGCTCATAGAATTTCATCCAACCACGACTTGGTATTCGATTTGTGGGAGTGGGGCAGTTCCTTTAGATGAAAACAATCCGACTATAATATTCCACGCAGTACCATTCAACACCACACGACTATGGTTAGCTAAGAGTTAGTCATAGGAGTCTGAGTGTTTGTTTTGGTACCATTATCCCTATCATGGTCGAAATAAGCTTGGTGTTCTATCCCTGTCACCACCATGCGATTCTCTTCAGGTGAGTGAGCCACAGGAGCCTCAGACCGTATTTTCGTCCAGTGGCTCCCTAGCTATACAGCACTTCTTCCTTGGCTTGTTATGTTTGGATATGCTAGTTATAATCCATTTGTAGGTTATTTATGCAGAGTATGGCAATATTGAAAGGATTTATATAACGCATAATAGGTCAGTAAGATGTACTGAACAAAATAAACCACTTAAGAAAACATGTTACTGTTAGGGAGCTTCCTTAACCGACGACAATATCGGCCTCATCGCTAAGGTGGCTGCAGTTTTGCTAGGAGAGTTTACAGCACGTGGCGTACTTGACAAGAATTGGACCCGACAAACATCCCATAATACTATAGTTCGTTCATCTAACTTGGCAGATTTTCGTTCTTTTGCAGTTCACTTTCTGTAGCTCAGTGTCAGAACAAGACAATTCTACTACCCTGCATTCTTTCCGAAGTACTTATTCGTGACTAGCAGCATGTTCTAGTGTTAATCTATTGCCACAGCTTAGTATTCAAGATAGAGAGACAGCAGTTTTACACCTATATGAACAAATCTATTGTTACAGCTTAATATTCAAGATAGAGAGACGGCAGTTTTACACCTATATGAACAGTGTACACGCATGTATGTACGATACATACAGTAATATGATATGTACTGTATGTATCGTACAGTATATATGTAGTAAGGCCGTATTCTAGGTGGCGTAGGAGTTCCCAAGGCCCACAGAGGTTCCGAAGCACCTCTTCCTTAGCGATTTATTTTGAATGGTTTACTTTATCATTTTCTTTCAAGTCGTATACCTGATAGCCTTGTTTCAGAGCCGCTACCTAGTGTGAAAGTGGGAGACAGCCTGCAACAGGTTCTGTAGAAAGTTGGCACGGAGTTTTTCACATGCAAATCACGTGATGAACACGCTAAATGTTCGTGGGTTCGTGTAATTCAAATAATATATGCCCAAGACTTTCTTCTCGTGCTTGGCTCACGGGTCATTGACATATGAGGAATGTTTCCATTCTTTGAAAATCGACAAACTTTTCATTATAATTTAATACTACAAATCTTTCTGTAACTAGTCGTTTTATTAAATAAATATTTAATGATTAGTACAAATAAAATACTCTGATAATTTTATGTGAAGTACCTTTTGAGTGAAAATTCTAATTAATTTCGAGGTTATGCAACTCGATCTTTTGTTTTCCTATGACGATGGTGGTTTCGGCTAAAGTATGGAATTATCTTCTTCTGGTATTCTTCTTCTCTTTGAAATATTGTTAAATATGAAGTACGAGTTTATTTATTATGATACAAGCAATGATAAGACCAAAAGCCTCGAAGTCAATGAGAAGACCTCGTGTGCATTGTTTATGGTAGACTAAAAAGTGCAGTGTTAAATTCTCAAGGTAAATGACTCCGACACTGTTGCCCGGAGACAGAGTCACTACCACGTCGGCGGGCTGGGGAAGCTGGACACTCTCTCTCTCATCACACAAGTCTCATTCATCTTTAGGTATGTTAGTAGGTCCATGTAAAGCCTGATAGGTGTGTGACAGTTAAGTTGAATGAAACGTTAAGGAAGTAGATGGAGTATGGTGACTGTAAGTGTAAGGGAGGTGATTGAGACAAGTGTGTCTTGAGTACGTAAGTCTTGTAGGGTGTGGGCAAGGGAGACGAAACCATTTACCCGGCTTACCATATGTGTACTGGTGGTTGGCTTAAGTTATATCCATGTTGTTATTCTGAATCATCGGTAGGCCGGTTCCCGCTGTGACACGCCGGTATGTTAACTTTCATATAAGGTTACAGTTACCAGTGTCAAGGAAACTTTGTGATTATGCTTATTCATGCTAAAGTGGTTCAGTGACATTTCTGATTGTCTGCTCTGTGTACCATACCTCTTTCTTCTAAGTTACAATAGTACTACAAAATTAGCAAACAATAAAAGTGACAGTCTAAGTATATCTGGTAGTATATCCATATATACAGTATGTGTATATATATAGGTAATGTACATAATTTTACACTTTTAGAGACTCACACCTTTTAGTTTTCTTAGGTTTGGTAGGTTTTATAAGATGCAACCAGTAGATTTTTAACATCTTACAGTAGTTATTAATTTTCATTTCTTTCATGGGTAATCACTTCAATGTAGGTTTAATCATTGGTTGTCACAGTTGATACATTGAGGCATAGAGGAATAACATTATTTTAGCTGTGTTATATTTGTACCAGTATGCACCTTTCATGAACTTTCTCTTTTGCACAACATCCAAATGACCTAGTAACCTACCCATAGGTCAGCAGATGTTGCCATCCCTACACAGTATTTGTTGCTCATTGGGCTTTAGTACTGTACATTACTCAGTGCTCATGGATGTAAAAATTTATGCAGGACATTAGTTGGTTTTGTTGTTCCTTAACCCTGGTTTATCTCTAGCAATGCAGACCCATTGACCACAGGTAAGCAACTCCTTCAGTGGGGTCATCCTGAAAGTATAAATACAACGTGTTCCATACACTGTGTTGAGTTATGCCGCTGCCCCATGGTAGACAGTATCTCACCAAGGTTGAACCAGCGTTTGGATATTGGTGAAGCATTTTTAATGAGATTGTACATTGCTGATGTTTTTCTGAAGAGTATCGGTATGGTAGTACAACTGTTTTTACTACAGTAATTGTGGATTTTGGTTTTTGTGTAGAAAATAGGAACAGTGTACAAAATATGGGGTCATGTAGTATGTGTGGCAGTTTTTAATCTGATATATTTTGATGTGATTTCTTGATCAGCTGACAGTACCAGAATGTCATAGCCATAATGTGTAGTAGAACATCATGCATGATGCAGAAAGAACCAGAATGTTTACATCCAGTAGCATGTTAAATTCATTCATAACTACCGTCTCCTATGATTTATTATGTTCTGGTACCATTTGACTGCCACAACCATGCTGATTTTTCCCAGTGTAATGGTCTTGTTGTGCAAAGCAACCAGTTGTGGGCTCAACATGTGAGAATTCTAACATAACTGAATTGGTAAGAGCTATACACTACAGCAGCTTTAGTAAAAAAGTATCATCATCATCATCATCCAATGCTATGTTGCCCGAAGAGGAGCATAGGAGCTAGGGGCTAAGCAAGTTGGTCCTGACATTTAAGATGAGAGTGACCAGCCTCACTCATCCCAGAGTGGCATTACGTAAGCAATAAACTCCAACCATCCCTTGGATATAAACCTTCACCGGCTGAGTCCGATTGGAGCACCATAATTACCCACTAAACCACCAGGTGCCATAATTTGGTTATATGGTTACCATCCAGCTTAGTAAATGGTTTTCTGGTGTACAGGAAACCCTTTGCTTGTTACTCAGTGTAGAATCATCCACAGGCAGAAGGAAGAGGAAAGAACAAAGGAAAGAAAGACAAGAGGGAGTAAAAAGTCACTGTATATACGGTATACTATATACAGTATGTGTATATATATATATATATATATATATATATATACATCTTAGTTCATGGCCAACTTAAAGAAAGTAGTTAGTGTAAATCAGGTGTAAATAAGTACCACTGCTTATTTTCAGAGATGCGTCTTGTAATTCTTGATGACAGTGAGAGAGTAGCAGAGTGGGCTGCACGCTACATTATCAAGCGCATCAATGACTTCAGCCCGGGCCCTGACAAGTACTTTGTGATAGGGTTACCCACAGGTAAGTAGAGTCTGTCCTCATTCAGAATAAACGATGTGTTGTTTGAGACAGCAGCAGAGGGTGAAATTAATATACTCTTTGTGTAGTTGATTTTGTGGTGTTTAATACTGTACAGTATTGGAATGGCTATAGTTCTGTTGTTATCCTGGTGATGATTGGGCAGTCTAAACACTGTTAGAACAGGTCTGGAGCAACTTTATTTCCAGTGATGGAAGGATGATGATCCCTCATTAATGGCAGGGTGAAGAGTTCTCGCAGATGTATACCCTTTGTGCATATGACTGAATCTGAAAGGGGCAGCTACAGTTACTTGGTTATGTGACCCCACTGGCAGTGGACTGTGGTAGTCACTTTTCCATATTATGATCTGTACAGTGGTAACCTAGCCATTGGCCCCAACACCATATAAGGAGTATGTACTGGTACAGTAATAGAGGACTGGCTGTTGTTTTAGTTATTTGACCTTCTGGGATGACTGTATTTTATGGTCAGTGTTGTCAGGTCTAAAGAAGGTTTTGTACTAAATCTTTTAAGTCCTTGTTTGTATATCTACTTTAACTATAGTTCAGTTTCTCTGTCTGTGATATCTGATTTTGGGTTTATTTTGCAGGTAGCACTCCTATGGGCACATACAGGAAATTGGTTCAGTACCACAAGGCTGGCAAGATTTCATTCAAGTATGTCAAGACCTTTAATATGGATGAATATGTCGGTATGTAATTCTGTAATCCTGGATTTAATGTAGATAATCTTTATAGTTATGGTATATATTCACCTGTTGATAAGTCATATCCCCAATTCCCCATAGCACAGTGGTGTAAAGAATTTGTTGTTATATTATCAACTGTTGCAGCTTTAGAACACGTTTCTATTATCAACTGTTTTTTTTAGCTATAACCTGCTTTTGATAGCTTTGTTTATGCCAAGTACTAAGAAATAGCATCATTGCAATATTTTTCATATCATTCTACGAAAATGATTACTGCCATAAAACTTTGTCAGTAAAATTATATGGAAGAAAGACAGAATACTGTATAAGAGAGAAGTGGAGGAGCGATTGGGTAAATACGATTTGGAGCAGGTGGGGGACGTGGAATGTGTGTGCAAGATATTCACAGAAGAAATTGTGCAGCATGTGAGGTGGTGTGTGGGGTGAAGGGAAGATGAAAGGGGATGCAAGGAACAGCATGGTGGAGTGAAGAGGTGAGACAGGCTGTGGCATAAAAGAAGAAAGCATATAGTGAGTGCATGAGGAATGGGCATGGAGGAAGATGAGAGACTGAAGAGAGAGTTATATGTAGAGAGGAAGAGAGAGGTGAAAATATTGAGAGAGAGGAAGAAGAGAGTGGATGAGGAATTTGTAAGGAATTTGAGTGTAAAGTGGAGGGAATGTAAGAAAATGTTCTGGAATGAGGTAAAGAGAGTTAGACAGGGAGGTAAAGAAGTTAGTCGGGGAGTTAAAGATAAAAATGGTAGATTGCTAGTGGAGAAGTGAGAAAAAGTAAGCAGATAGAGAGAACACTTTAAGGAATTGTTGAACACAGAGAATGAAAGTAATGTGAGTATAAGTGGCTGGGAAATAACTGGGAGAAGGAGGGATGTGAGAAGAGAGGAAGAAACCAGTAGGATGGAAGTTGTGGAAGCAATGAAAGTCAAAATGGGGAAAGCCACAGGAGTTGACAGAGTGTGTGGTGAAGTGCTGAAGCATGGGGGAGAGATTGCAATAGAATGGATGTGGAAGATGTTCATATTGGCCGGGGAGGAAGGTAGAGTCTCAGCGGATTGGAAGTTGGGTACAATTATTCCTCTGTACAAAGGAAAAAGGGTGTGTGGTAATCGCAGAGGCATTTATCTTCGTAGTGTAATAGGAAAAGTATATTATGGTAGGATACTTACTGACAGAGTTTGAGAAAGAACAGAGGAATTAGTTGGAGAAGAACAGAGAGTTTTTAGGAAGGGAAGAGGTTGTGTAGATCAGATATTCATTTTTAGATCTTTAGTGGAAACGTTTCTAGAGAAGGGAAAGAAGTTGTATGCAGGCTTCATGGATTTGGAGACAGGGTGGATATACTAGGAATATAGAAAGTATTAAGAATACATGGAGTAAATGGGAAGTTGCTGAATGCCATGAAGAGTATGTATGAGGGGGCTAAGGCTGCAGTGCATGTGGACAGTGAACTGAGTGAATATTTATATTTGAATGTTGGATTTAAACAGGGATGTGTCATGTCTCCATTGATGTTCAGTCTGTATATGGATGAGGTTATAGAAGAGATACAAGTAGGGCAGTGGATGTTGGAGCAGCCCAAATGAGAGAGGGCAGTGTTTGGAAACTCCCTGTACTGTTGTTTGCAGATGATACTATGTTGTTAGGTGAAGACGTAGGAGAGCTGCAAGGCTTGGTGAATGAGTTTTGAAGAGTGTAAGAAACTGAATCTGTAGGTGAATATATAGGGAAGAGTAGAGTTATGGTCTTCGAGAGAAATGAAGTAACTGAAGGTATGGTGAAGTTGGATGAGGAGGAAATAGAAATTGTGAGTGCATTTAAGTTTTGGGGTAGTGTGATGAGTAAGGATGGAAGTTTAGAGGGTGAAGTGCTTGAAAGGGTACTGCAGGGAAGAAAGGTTGGTGGTTCTTTGAAAGCAGTGATAAGGAACAGGGAAGTGAGCATGGAAGTAAAAAAAGATGCTGCATGACAGTATTGTGATACCAACTCTAATGTATGGAAATGAAGCTTAGTCCTTGTTAGAGGGACACAAGTCAAGAATGAGAGCAGTGGAAGTGAATTATATGAGAGGAGCATGTGGAGTCACATGGAGAGGCAGACTGACAAATGAGGAAGTGAAGGAGTGTTGTGGATGTGGATGTGATAGAAAGTGTTAGGAGAAATACATTGAGGTGGTTTGGCCATATGGAGAGGATGGAGAGTGAAAGACTGATGATGGGAGTGTATGTGAGTGAGTTGGAGGCTGGAGAGGGAGGGGGAGGCCAAGGATGAGATGTAGGGATGGAGTAGAGAGGTATATGAGAGAGGGGGGTGTGAGCAGGAAGCAGGGCAGTGAAATGTTAGGGGATAGGGCGACATGGAGGCGATTTGTTTGTGGCCATTGCTTACAGGATTAAGGCATCTGGCAATAGATAGTTAGAACTAAGTAAATGAAATGTTTCTTCTGTACTCTTTTATTCAGTCTTGCCTAGATTAAACTTTTTCTCATATATATCTATGCCAGAAATAATTTTGTGTACAGTATAACTTTTTAATAAACCATTGTTTACTGGTAATCCATACTCTTTATGAGTTTGTGAGTTCCTGAAAATACCATATCCTCTGATAGATTTTTCATTTCCATTTTTCAGTTCTTTCCATTCTTCATTGCATGCCATTCAGTTTTTGCTCCTATTTCCCAGTTAAAGTATTTAAGTATGGAACATCATAACTCTGGTAAAACATCCAATAACCTCCAGACCTAAACCTGTCTCCTCACAATTTCCTACTGCAGGCATTCCTCGGGACCACAGTCAGAGCTACCATACCTTCATGTGGGAGAACCTCTTCAAGCACATTGACATTGACCCAGCCAATGTACACATTCTTGATGGTAATGCACCTGACTTGGAGCAAGAATGCCAGAGCTATGAACAGAAGATAAAAGAGGCAGGAGGCATTGAACTCTTCATGGGAGGTACTGTATTTTCATGGATTGATTTTGTTACATGCATTACTGGTACTTTATTAATGAATAGCTAGTTTTGTCTTTCCTGTCTGTGAGGTTCATATAAAATGCACAGTTGCAGATTAAATATTGATCCATTTCACTGTGATAAAAAACAAAGACAGTCAGCAGTGACTTTCAGAATCAAAACCCAGTTATACCACCTTTGGAACTTGGCAGACTTGGAGAATTTTAGTGTTTCGTGATTGGTTGACTGAAATGTGAAGCTGTATTAGGTAGTTAGAATGGATGAAGAGAAACATAGTACAGTATTAGGCTAATTCAGTCAATCCTTATGCTGAATAATGTGAAATGCCAGATAAGTACCCTCCATCGACCCAGTATTCAGCTTCAGGCTGGATATTATGTTACTCTTCATCTTGTCCCTCTATCCCAGAGGTTCTTAACATTTTTACTACCATGCCTCCCCTAACAGATGGTCCTTCCCTCCACGCCCCCCTGGTATCTTCGACCAAACTGGTAAAATTCCCTCCCACATTTTAAGGAAAAACTGAAAAGAAATGGGTGTTTTTAGTCTTTTTATTGAGCATGAATTCTGTGCAGACAATATACCCAGCATATTTAATGAGGTTACCATCTTACTAATTTAATGAAATACTTGACACTGCTTCTTAGCTACCAGATCTTGAATGCGTGGTTGAATGCCAGAGGGTTCACAACATGAGTCCCCTTCATCTTTCAGCCGGTGTCTATACTTGGTCTTGACAGCAACGTGCATGGAAAATGCAGCTTCACAAAGATACGTGGATCCAAACATTGTCAGAATCCGAAGAGCTTGATGTGAGATCGGAGGGTACACGCTTAACCCAAAACGTCTCAAGATCCAATTCTTTGAAGTCCTCTTCAGCTGAGGAGTTGACCTTTAACTCATGAAAATACTCTTGCACTTCTGAAACATCAGCTACCTCACACTGAAATGGATTCCTGATGAATTTGCAGGCTTCACACTTCTCATCTATATCTGGGAAGTATCTGATTAATTCTGCATTCACGTCAGTCAGACGAGTAATTATTATTCTTTTTTTTAAAACTCAGATTCAAGGTAACTGTGAATGAAAACAGAATCCATATTACTAAAACTGGATGTATATCCATCCTGAATTCGACATTTCCAAAGGTCGAGTTTGGCTTTGAAGGAACGAATGGTGTCGTGGTGCATGATGATGTTTATGTTTTCCCTTGTAGTTTAAGGCTGATTGCTTTCAGTGCTTCGAAGATGTCCACCAGGTATGCAAGAAATAGCAGAAAGCCTTCAGACTGGAACTTGTCATGGAGATCTGCCTTCTGCTGTGAATCTAGAAGTGTTGCTACTTCTCGTAGTTCATAAAGCTGTCCAAACATGTCTTGTATTTCTTTCATAATCATCTTGATATTGGCAATGCTCTTGTTAAGAGAATTACAAATATAATTAGAGAAAATCCTACTTTTTCTCCCAGGCTCGTGCCCCCCCTGGAATTTACTCATGCCCCCCTAGGGGGGCGCACCCCCCAGGTTAAGAACCTCTGCTCTATCCTAAAAACTTTCCTATGAGTAAAAGATGAAAATTAAACATCATCATCATCATTATCATCATCCAATTCTATGTTGCCCCATGAGGAGCATAGGAAACAAAATACCAGTACAATAAAGTAATGATACAGTACGGTAAGACAGTGCTGATTGCTACTGTTTATGTGGCAGTTTATACACCTTGATGCCAGATATTGCATAGAACTACAAGTTACGTCCCACTTCAGCGCTAGATACTGCTTTAATAGAACCTAGCCAGCAGTGCCGGATATTGCGACAACGGATAATTGAGTTTATTGTAGTAACCTATGATCCTGCTTGGATATAAACTGACAAAAAAGGTGTCTGAAAATGAGGTAAGTGTACAAGTTACTATTTTAACACTATTCCAGGCCTGTGACACACCGATGCGTCATTTGTTGGCCAACAGATTGTGGGCTGATGATGTGCCGGTGTGTCATTTGTTGGAGTGATTTTTCATGTCTCAAATGCATGGCACAAAAAATGGTGAACACAGGCAACAAATCTTAATTTTGTTGCAAACTCACCCCTGGCCCGGGAACATGGTAGAAAAGTTACCCAAGGCTGGCCTGAAATAGTGTTAAAAGAGGAAGACCTGCTACAAGTTGGAAAAAAAAATTGAGCTGATATACATAGGAATGAGAAAGAGTGAAGCAGTTTTCAGTGAGAGGAAAGAGTGAGGCAGTTTTAAATGAGAGGAAAGAGGGAAGCAGTTTAAGATGGGAGAGAGAGTTGTGTAAAGACTGCATAGCTTGGTGACATTTGTGCTATACGTCATACAGGTGATAAGCATTTTAATGCTTTTTCTGTACTCCCAGTATCTTATCAGTAATGAGAGTAAGGCAGGAAAGTAACTTTTCTGAGCATGAAATATTACATACTTTTTTTTATATAGATTTTCAGTGAAGAAATACTGCAAGACTTGGCACTGATTTGAGTTGAACATTTATACATATTCAGATTGAACATTCCTTCCAGAGTTATTTTGTATCATAATATTTGATAACTGATAATATTTATAATTTCACACATCTGATGTTTCATGTAACTGAACATTCCTTCCAGACCTATTTTGTATAACAATACTGTATATGATAACTGATAATGTTTAGCATTTTGCGCATTTGATGTTTCATATAATTTTACTCCTATTATTTTAACAGCAATACTTTTATAATGACTGTATCCTGATGTCTTAATTTATACAGAATATAAGCAGTAGGGCGACATTAAACTTCTTCAGCACTGGGATATGCATTAAGGGAGGTGCAAGGTATGTGCAAATCAGCTAGGCCTGGAGGAGTTTAGAAGGAGAAACTTTATTTCTGGTAACCAGTTTAGGAGGAGGTAGGATTATTAGAAGTACAGTACCAGTATGAAAGGCTGAGCTAATTGATCAAATACTTGTACAGTATGAGTATTGTATATTATTGTGGAATTGTGTATGATTATGGTGATTATCTGATAGTGATTGTTGTTGGTAGTTTCACCCCCAACCACCCCTTGGATATAAACCTTCACTGGCTCAGTCCGATTCGAGCACTGTAATTACCCACTAAACCACCAGGTGCCATAATTTGGTTTTATGGTTACCACCCAGTGTACTAAATGGTTTCCTGGTGTACAGGAAACCATTAGGCTTGTCACTCAGTGTAGAGTCACCCATGGGCAGAAAGAAGAGGAAAGAATGAACGAAAGAAAGACAAAAGAGGGAGTGTAAAGTCACCTGTAGGCAGAAGGATGAGGAAAGAATGAAGTAAAGAAAGACCGAAGAGGAAGGAAGGAATGGAGG
>JAGKTI010002669.1:21782-39948 GCA_018397915.1 Birgus latro | reverse complement strand
CCTTCAGGAGCCTCTGTGTACGAGACTGAGCTTGTCGCCATCCTTGGTGCCCTTAGAGATGCCAGCCTACACCACCATAAGCACCTCATTATTCATACAGACTCGCTCTCGTCACTGCTCAGTCTTCGTGCGCGGCACTTTAAAGGAAATGTTGCCCTGCTGACTTCCATTCTAGTTGTGGCTGACACCATTGCACGCCGGGGCACCGACATCACTCTTCATTGGATACCCAGCCATGTGGGTATCCGCGGCAATGAAGCAGCTGATGCCGCTGCTCGGCGTGCAACCGCTCTCCCCACTGTCACCTTTCCACTAGGGCACAGCCTCGCGAGTGTTAAAAGGAAAGCCTACACCTCCACCTTAAGGCTCACTCGCGAGGCTCATGAGGATCAGGTTGCTGCTGGCTCACGATCCGCCTCGTGGTTTGCGCGGGCAACTCGCTATGAGCCGCTTGTTGCCCCGCCCCACACCCCCAATGCTCTCATAGTGGGACTCCGCCGCCTCCGGCTTGGGCACCCCTGTTTTTCACAAATATCCGGGCGGCAACCTGATCCGTGCCCTTACTGTCACCACCTAGACGACTGGCCTCTTCTACACTATCTTTTGGACTGCCCTTCCACTGTTTCTCTCCGTCTTTCTCTTCGCAACCATCTTGTCAGGCGTGTCTCTCGTTCTGACACTGCTGCTGAGATGGTTGCTCTTTCCCCTGTCTCTTCCCTCCTCTCCACTGTCTCCTCTTACCCTCCGCCTCGCTAGTCATAGCGCCACTTTCTTGATTTCCTTTCTTTTGTCCGCGTCCGTCTGCTGCCATGCAGCGGACGCTCCTCTTTAATTCTTTATCATCATGATTTGTCACTTACGGGCTCTCCACCCTGAGCCCGTGCCACACCCGTGTGGCGAATCTCATCATCATCATCATCCGCTCACTCCTCGTATGAACTTCCACGAGTTAACATGACCTTGCTCCAGTCCTATTGCCTTAGTCACTTTGTGTGTGTGAAGTGAATAATTTTATTTCACAGTAAATAATTTCAATTTAATTGGTCAGTAATGGATGCCCCCAGCACCAGGAGTACCGGCTGTACTGCCCAGTCTTGGCAGTCAGATGCAGAGTTTGAAATTCAAATGACCAACAAAGTGGAAATAAATGAGTTATTTGAGAGGAGCATGTCGAGACAGACTGACAAATGAAGTGAAAGATCGTTGTGGTGTGGATGTGGATGTGATGGGAAGTGTTAGGAGAAACACATTAAGGTGGTTTGGCCATATGGATAGGATTAAGATGAGAGACTAATGAGGAAAGTGTATGTGAGTGAGAGGGAGGGGGAGGCCAAGGATGAGATGGAGGGATGGAGTGGCGAGGTATATGAGAGAGAGGGGTGTGAGCTGGGAGCAGGGCAGTGAAATGGCTGGGGACAGGGTGACAGGGAGGCAATTTGTTGTTTGTGGCCACCCCTTACGGGATAAAGGCGTCTGGCAATAGATAGATAGAATAATCTATATAAATAAATGGCAAATTCTGTCTGTCCATCCGTCTGAAACTCCTCTAACTCGGGACACACTTGCTCTGCATAGACATATTATACCTTTTTGGAATCAGGATGATCCCGGGATTGAAAATCTTCTCTTCATCTGGTGCTTGAACAGTTTGTGAAATTCTGTCTGTGCGTCCATGTGTCTGAAATCTTTCTAACTCGGGACACACCTGCTCTACATAGACATATTATACCTTTTTGGAATCAGGATGATCCCGGGATTGAAAATCTGCCCTTCATCTGGTGCTTGAACAGTTTGCGATTTGAAGAACTCAACTCAATTGAAGTTCCATGGAGTTTGTGATTTGAAGAACTCAGTTGAGGGCTAACTGGGCTGGAGGCCCAATTAGCCCTCCGCAGGAGCTAGCTTAAATGTAAGTATGCTAATATATTGAAGTATCTCGATATTTTATGGTAATTCTCACAAATATATGCAAATGGTTTGTGCTAGCGCTTTGCGACATTGCGCAAGCTAAATATTTGCGCACTTTCTCAAATTACAGATATTAGAAAATAATACAGTAATATACTCTACACTGAGTGACAAGCCAAATGGTTTCCTGTACACCAGGAAACCATTTACTACACTGATTGGTAACCATATAACCAAATTATGGCGCCTAATGGTTTAGTGTGTAATTAAGGTGCTCCAATCGGATTGAGCCGTTGAAGGTTTATATCCAGGGGGTGGATGGAGTTCATTGCTCAAGTAATGCCACTCAGGGATGAGTGAGGCTGGTCACTCTCATCTTAAATGTCAGGAGCAACTTGCCTAGCCCCGGGCTCCTGCGCTTCTCTGTGGGGCGACTTAGGGTTGGATGATGGATGGATGGATAAGTAAAAGTAAGTAAGTATGCTAATTTAGGTAAATATCTCAATATTTTTCAGTAATTCCCACAAATATATGGAAATGGTTTGCACTTGCGCTTTGCGACATTGCTCAAGCTAAATATTATTCAGATTGCACACTTGTGCTTGCGCTAGGTAATGAACTGTGGATTGCTCATTGTGTTTGTGCAGTGTCCTTTTTCATTGGCGCTGCCCACCACTGGTGCTAAGCCGACTCCGAACCTTCTTTACCCCTGGACGTTTGTTGACTTTATACGCAGGTTTTATTCACCCCTGTTTAGAGTACAACTGTCATGTGTGGGGAGGCTCCCCACATATAGCTCTTCTCAGTAGGGTGGAGTCAAAGGCTTTTCGTCTCATTAACTCTCCTCCTCTTACTGGCTCCCTTCAACCTCTGTCTCTTCACAGCACAGTTGCAACTTTCTCTCTCTTCTGTTGCTACTTCAATGGCCACTGTTCCTCTGAACTGTCTGCTTGCATCCCTCCACCTCTATGATGGGCACGTAGCACCCGTCTAGCAACAAACTTTCATCCCTTTTCTGTCCAACTCTCTAATGCAAGAGTTAACCGTTACTCCCAGTCCTTCATTTATGCAACTGGTCAACTCTGGAACTGTCTTCCTCTGTCTGTATTTCCTACTTTGTATGGTCTCCGGTCTTTCAAAAGTAGTGCGTCCAGGTATCTTGAAATGAATGGATCTTGAATTTGGCTCTCTTTGTATTGTCTTTGTTTTTTTCTTGGAAGGAACAGTTTGCAGGCCCACAGCCTTTAATTCCTTCTTCCTTGCATTAAAAAAAAAGAAAAGAAAAAAAAGTTACAGTAACGAGAGTTACAAAAAGACTCTATACTAAAAAATGGGCAACAATCATGACCTGATGAAGTACTTCTAAGAAATATATTGGGAAAAGGAGCTTAGAGTACAAGATTTAAATAGTATATATAGAAAATTCTGTGATTTTCATGAAATAGGGGTCCAAAATTACATCCCTTAGCACAAAGAAACAGAAATGAAAATAAAGAAGTGGTTTAATACAGAATGTAAAAAATCAAAAGAAAAAGAAACTTGCTGTGGAATAGATATGGAAGAGACAATAGTGAGAGGGTATATAACAACTATAAAAAGGCAAGAAATTATTATACAAAGATAAGGAGGGAGACTCAGAGACAGTTTGAAGATGATATTATAAATAAAAGTAGTGCTCAACCAATGCTATTTTACAGCAACATCTGAAGCAAAGCCAAAGTTAAAGATAAAATACAGTCCATTACGGATGAGATCATCTATACACGAGAGAAAGATATCTGTGAAGCTATCTATCTATCTATCTATATACCTAGGCTGCTTCCCCCAAGAAAAGGGAGGTAGCCGAGACAGGTCAACACACTACCAATTTACTCATCCACTCATACACATTCATTCGCATCTTAGCCCCAAAGGGGAGAAGGGACAGATCCTCACCGCACCACACCGCACGAGGGTCAACCACGCAGTGCAGTCAGTGACATCCGCAGCAGGGCCTGACAGCAAAGCTGGTTTACCCCTGCCACATCATAATGGATCCAGCCCCTTACCTGCACCTGACCTGATCAGCTGATCAGACAAAATGCAGGAGAATATCCTCTCAGGGCTGCGTCATCATTTATTCATTCACAATTTCTCTCCATTCATTTCTATCACGCACAGCCACTCTTCCTTGCTCAACAGACAACCCTCTCGCATCCAACGCTCTCTTCACACTGTCCATCCATCCTATTCGTGGTCTTCCTCTCAGCCTTACGCCTCTCACATCAGATCTAGTTATCTTTTTCACCAATCGCTCATCATCCATTCTCTCCATATGCCCAAACCATCGCAACACCCTCTGTTCAACTCGATCAGCCATCTCCCGAACAATTCCAGTTCTCCTTCGCACTTCATCATTTCTCACTCGATCCATACGCGTCACTCCACACATACTCCTCAGACACCTCATCTCCATTACATTCAAACTTTTCCTCTCTGCTACACCCATATTCCATGTTTCAGCCCCATATAATGCAGTCGGTACCACAACACCCTCATACAGCCTTCTCTTTACATCCATTCTGAGTGAACGACATCCAAACACTTTTTTCATTCCTCCTAGCACCTTTCCAACTTCATTCATTCTAAACTTCACTTCTGCATCTATTCTTCCATCCGCAGCAACATGTGACCCTAAGTACTTAAAACACTCAACCTCCTCAAGCAACTCACCATTCAAAACTATAATCATCCTCCTACCATCTATCAACCTCGTACACTTCATCACTTTACTCTTATTCTCATTTATTTTCAGTTTCCTCCTTTCACACGCCCTTCCAAACTCCTCTACCAACTGTCTCAATCTCTCCACTGAATCAGCCACAAGTGCAGTATCATCCGCAAACAGCAGCTGCTTCAGATTCCACTCTCTACCATCATTCACCAGACTCAGTCCTCCATCTAACAATCTTGCATTCACCTCCCTTACAACACCATCCATATAAATATTAAACAACCAAGGCGACATCACACAGCCTTGCCACAGCCCCACTCTCACGGGAAACCAATCACTCACAGTATTTCCCACTCTTACACACGCTCTACTATTTACATAAAAACTTTTCACTCCTTTTAGTAACCTGCCATCAAGCCCATTCAATCTTAAAACATTCCACAAAGCCTCCCTATCAATTCTATCATATGCTTTCTCTAAATCCATGAATGCCCAAAACACATCCTTACCTTTCACTAAATACTTTTCACACACCTGTCTCACAGCAAACACCTGATCCACACATCCCCTCCATCTCCTAAAGCCACACTGCTCATCACCAATCACTCCCTCTGTACCCTCTCTAACTCTCTTAATTAACACTCTACCATACACCTTACCTACCACACTCAACAGACTTATACCTCTAAAACTAGTACATTCATACTTATCACCCTTACCTTTATATAATGGGACCACACAAGCACTTGTCCAGTCAACTGGCACCATGCCTTGCACAAAGCACACATTCAACAATCTTACTAACCAGTCAACAATAGTTGCTCCACCACATTTCAGGCATTCCACAGCACACCCATCCATACCTGCAGCTTTCCCTGTTTTCATCTGCTTTACTGCCACTTGCACTTCCTCCATCGTAATCAAGGATTCATTCAACTCTCCCAACACATCTATTCCTTGCACCCTTCCATCTGCCACAATCTCAGCCTCCCTTTCCTCCTCTACATTCAACAATCTTTCAAAGTACTCCGCCCATCTCTTCCTTACTGCATCCATCTCAATTAACATCCTTCCATCCTCTGCTTTTACTCGCTCCTCCTTCCCAGACTCTCCCTTTCGCACCCTTTTCACCTCCTTCCAAAATATTTTCTTATTCTCCTGAAAATTCTCAGTCATCCGCCTACCCCACCTCTCATCTGCTGCCACTTTAGCACCACGCACAACCCTTCTCGCCCTATTCCTCTTTTCCTTATACCTCTCATATGACACCTCATCCCTCCTCTGCAACCACACTTCATATGCATGTCTCTTCTCACCCACAGCCATACTTACTTCCTTGCACCACCATTCACTTCCCTTCCTTACACCACCACCCACTCGTCTCACACCACACACCTCTTCTGCATGCCCCACCACAGCACTCTTAAACAACTGCCATTCCTCCTCCACACTGCCACTCTCCTGATCTTTCACTGCATTCCACTGATCTCTCAATTTCTCCTGATACTCTATCATTTTCTCTCTTTTATCCAACTCACTCACTTTCAAAACCTCCCTGCCACACCTAACTCTCCTAGCTCTCACCCATCTCATACCTACTCTCAACTTTCCCTCCACCAGGTAGTGGTCAGACATACCTCCACCCTCCCCTCTCAAAACTCTCACATCCAACAATCTTCCTATTACATTCCTGGAAACAACCACATAGTCCATCAATGCTCTGTCAACAACCCTTCCACCCTCCTGTCTCACCCATGTATACTTATAAATATCTTTCTTCTCAAACAAGGTATTCCCAATCACCATCTCTCGCTCAACACACACACCTATCATTCGTTCCCCATTTTCATTTCTTCCAGGCACACCATGCATACCAACTACACCTTCAACTGCTACATTTCCCACTCTAGCATTCAGATCCCCCATCATTACCACATTCACATTTGCTCCAAAGCTCTGCAAACACTCATCAACATCATTCCAGAAAGACTCCTTCTCTTCTTCATCCCTTTCACTACCAGGCCCATATGCACTCACAAATACCCACAACTCACGTTCAAATTTCGCTTTCACCCACATCAGTCTCGATGACACCTCTTTCCATTCAATCACACACTGCTGTACTTCTGGGCTCACTAACAAGGCCACACCTTCTCTTGCCCTTCCTCTATCAACACCTGACAATCTTCCATTCACACTTCCAAATGTAGACTCACCTTTCCCTTTCATCTTTGTTTCACTCAAAGCTAACACATCCAACTTTCTTCTCACAAACATTCTCCCAATCTCCTCCCTTTTAGCCTCAATCGTACTACAACCATGCACATTCATAGACCCAACCTTCAGGGTACGGGGATAACTCGATCCCCCATCCCTTTCCCTGGCCTGTCTCTTTTTAGGAACTAAAAAACAGTGGAGGGGGTCCCTAGTCCCCTCACCCCGCCCCTTTAGTGAAGCACTAAATAAAAACTTCCAATCAGTTTTTACAAAAGAAAATAATTTTGAAAGAGATGATATGAAACATGCATGCCCACATGTATTACCAGATATACAAATATCAGAAAAAGAAGTACTGGAAGAGTTAAGTAAATTAGACAAAGGAAAAGCAAATTGTCCCGATGAAATTTCAGGTTGGGTGCTACATGAATGTGCAGGAGAGCTGAGCAGACTATTATATTTAATATTCAAGGAATCCTTAGGTCAAGGTAAACTACCTGATATATGGAGGAAAGCAAACATTGTTCCCCTATTCAAGAAGGGGAATAGACAGAATCCACACTACTACTGACCAGTATCACTGACCATTGTTGTAAGATACTAGATAAGCTGATAAGAAAAGTTCGGGTAAACCATCTAGAAGAACACAGTATGACAACAGAAAGGCAGGTCGGTTTTAGAAAATCATGTGTTACTAATCTACTAAGCTGCTATGATAGAATTACAGAAACATTGCAGAAAAGAGAAGGATGGGTGGACAGTATCTATTTAGATTTCAAGAAAACATTTGACAGAGTACCACACCAAAGACTTTTATCGAAACTGTACCATGAAGGAGGTATCCAAGGCAATCTGTTTTGTTGGATGCAGGATTTTCTCAGAAAAAGGGAAATGAGAACAGTATTAAGGGAAAATTACTTAACATGGAGGGAAGTGACTAGCAGAGTTCTGCAGGGCTCAGTTCTATCACCAATTATGTTTTTAGTACAGTATATATAAATGACATAGTAACACTGGAAATGGAAGCTATCTAAATATGTTTGTGGATGATGCAAAAATACAAAGGAAAATTATTAACACAGATTCTTGCAAAGAGCTGCAAGAAGAATTAAATAAGCTTCATTAATGGAACATTAAATGGCAAATGGAATTTAATGTGGTCAAGTGTCATGTTTGGTAAAAGTGAGAAAAGACCAGTTTGAGATTATAAGCTAGGAAGATCAACCCCGCACATATCAGAAAGGGAGAAAGACGTAGGAGTCATTATCAATGACAGACTATCTCCGGCTGACCACATCTGTGAGAAGGTACGTAACATGTATACATTGCTTGCTAATATGAGACTAGCATTCACATATATACATGAAGACATGCAGAGAAAGATAATAACATCATTCATCAGACCAACCCGGGAGTATGCATCAGTAGTCTGGAACCCTCATCTAAAAAAACACATAGATAAGATTGAAAAAGTACAAAGGGCCACTACAAGATGGGTACCAAGCTTAAGGGATCTAAGCTATGAAGAGAGACTAGAAAAACTGAATCTATCAACACTACAGGAGAGAAGGAGAAGAGGAGACATGATTATGTTATATAAATGCATATCAGGGAGAGAAAATAGACTTAAATGAATGTATAACCTATGAGAGGTGATAAAGACGTAAGGAAATTAAGTTTCCCAAATAGGGCAATTGATCAGTGGAATGCACTACCGAATGAAATGGAGTGTGCCAAAACTCACATAAATTTAAGGATATGTAGGATAAAATTGGTTTGATACATGGAACAATACGAGCTTGACTCATTCCTATAAAGATGCAATTAGGTAAGAATAATTAGATAAGAACACATAAACACAGGACGTTGTCAGATGTGTGGCTCCATGCAGATCATGGGAAAATAATGCAAAATTGGTGACGAAAAGGAAGCGTGCCTATTATGAATATGCAAATTGAATGCATGTGAGGTAGTCCCATCTCATTTGAGTGAAAATAAGCCAGAGGTGTTGGTCAAATAAGAGTAAAACACAGTGACAATTTTAAATTTTTTACGATTGTGCTATGGAGGAGAGAAGCAGTTTATTGTTTACTAGCTTAAGCTAGCTCCTGCAGAGGGCTAATTGGGCCTCCGGCCCAGTTAGCCCTCAATTGAGTTCTTCAAATCACATATTCCGTGGAACTTCAATTGAGTTGAGTTCTTCAAATCACAAACTGTTCAAGCACCAGATGAAGGGCAGATTTTCAATCCCGGAATTATCCTGATTCCAAAAAGGTATAATATGTCTATGTAGAGCAAGTGCGTCCCGAGTTAGAGGGGTTTCAGACACACGGACAGACAGACAGAATTTCACAAACTGTTCAAGCACCAGATGAAGGGCAGATTTTCAATCCCGGGATCATCCTGATTCCAAAAAGGTATAATATGTCTATGTAGAGCAAGTGTGTCCCGAGTTAGAGGGGTTTCAGATGGACGGACAGACAGAATTTGCCGTTTATTTATATAGATGTCCAGTGATAGTGAGTTTGCTAGGTTCTTGAATGATGACCAAGGCAATGGGAGTATCAAACTAAACCAAACTAGAGTAGCAAGCTTGGGGAAAATGGCTGTGAAGAATGGCCAGGAATTAGAACAGGTATGAGCAATAATTAGCGAATTATAAGAACAAACCTCAGAACAGGAGAGGGAGATAAAAGAGCTGAGAAATAGGTTAGAGAGTGTCTGCTCATGCAGTGTTGATAAGAAGAGAAAGGTGTCTGAATCAAAAAAGGGTAATAATGCAGCCACAAGTGAAATAAAACAGCTTAAATGGGAAAATAAGAGGCTGCAGGAGGAAAGGGACAGGATGAAATATAAACGACTAGTGTGAATCTAAAACTAAGATGCACGAGGAATATATCAAGGAAATCCAAGAACACCATAAAGGGTGGAAAAAAAACTCGAACAGTAAGATAAAATATGTCTTAAGGAGACTTTAGAACAGAAAAAAGAAAATCAGGAATGGTGGAGAAGGAAATGGTGAAAGTATTGAAAAGTAAAGAATCGCTTGTCAGAGATGCAGCAGACAAGAAAAAATTGCGTGATTGTCTCAGGTTTGTAAGAAAAGCCGATGGCAGTGAGACCAGAAAGTGAAAGGGAAGAACTGAGAAGTGCGGAGGAAATAGTGTCAATAGTTATGGAAGGAAAGAACGAAACCCGAGAGGAGATCAAAGAAGTGTTTAGGCTGGGAAAATATGTTGAGGGAGGGGCAAGGCCATTCAAAGTAAAATTTCAGTCTCAGGTCACAGTAAATGAAATACAGTAATCAACAAGACATGGAAATTGACAGATAAGAAAGGATTAAAAAATATCTGGATAATGAGAGATGCAAATGAGGAAGAGAGAGCTTAAAGTAAAGGAACTTGTAAACACTTTGGTTCACCCGATGCACTCAGCCCGCGCCACCCCAGAATCGTCTGGGCATTGCCAGGCCACGTGTAGTTACTCTCACATGTTTAGACTCCTTTCTTATTTCTGACCTTATTTTTCACTCTGTATTATTCAGTTTGGTCTTAAATTGTTCGCAGTAGATTTTTCTATAAGGATATATGCATATAAGGTTGAAGAGATTATAAGCATTACCAGTACTATAAGAGAAAGTACCTTGACACATAAAAAAACATAGGCAGCTAGCATAAATCTTTATACCCTTTCTTTATTTTTTACATTATTTTTTGTGCTATTTTATTCATTATACTCTTCATTTGTATGCAGATGTTTGTTCTGCAATAATATATGTATAAAATAATGAGATGGAGGGATGGAGTGGAGAGGTATATGAGAGAGGGGGGTGTGAGTTGGGAGCGTGGTAGTGAAATGGCAGGGGACAGAGTGACATGGAGGCGATTTGTTTGTGGCCACCCCGTTCAGGATTGAGGCGTCTGGCAATAGATAGATAGATAGATAAAATAATGATCAAACAACCAACATCACTATTACTAACATCATCATCATAATCATACAGACCTCCTTTCCCACTCTAGGGCAGGGTGAGGAGTAGCACGTCCAGATAGCCTAAGTTTGCCTATTACAATGGGCCACACTTCCATTCACTGATCATTCAAGCCCCTAGAATCCTGGCTCTATCTGATACGCCAAAAACATTCACCACATTCTGTAGCTTCACATAAACTTATCCGACACCAAAAAAAACGTGTCAGGAAGGCCAGGCACACTCCATCATCGCACTGTCACCTAGTATATTATTTTGTTTCTGATGATATTTTATGTGCTACTCCATTCATTTTAGCCTCTGACTGTTCGTACGAGTTTTTTCTACAGTACAGTATTATATGCATTCAAGAATGTTAGAATATGAACATCATTGTTACTAACACAGTACATACAGCAAAATGATATATACACTGTATATGCATACTGTACATAATAAAAATAATCTGTTTGCAATAATTTTATTTAAACTTACCGATGATGTATGTAGACCACGAGCTGAGCATCAGTATAACCCCTCCACCCGCTCCAGTAAAATACACTTCCTGGAGATCCTCAGCAGATGGTAGGTGGAGGGGATGGTGGGGAAACATTAGCGCTTCACCACCCAGTATTTCTTCTTGTGGTGTACAAGCTGTGGCAAGGTGCAGCGCTCAAAGCCACATCACTTGACTTGCACTTGTACTTGGTGTCTTTCCTTTTCCCAGACTTGTAGCAGACACAACACTTCAGATATTTCTTCATGCTAAGTAGGGTATGGTTCTAATTCTTGTTTTGACATTCTGGCTTATCAACAATACGAGGTCTTTTTCCGGGAGGACCAGTCTCTACCTCCTCATCTGAGTCAGATGATGAATCTTCATCTCGTGGTGCAGGAGAGAAGAGTGACCGCCTCACACCTGATGGCACAGGTTCTGGCCCTGGTGATGCCACAACTTCACCACTAGCGCTGCTGTCATGCTCACCTGTGTCAGCAGCATGTGGGATCGCTTCATTTCTGACAGGCCAATCTGTGTACTCAAAGTCCATCAGTGAATCAGTGAAGAGTCTGTGGAACTCAAGGAATATCAGTTTCTTTGCATCAGTTGAAAAGTACTTACACAGAACTTAAACATTATGAATAGCCATTTGCAAAAGTAGAAGGTGATTTTCTTTGTCCAGTTTTGTCATATCCTTGTGAAGTGATAATATTTCACCATTTGGTCAAAGTGATCAACTCCTTTCATATGATCATTGTAGTCACAGATTGCTGTGGGTTTTTCACAGTGACTTGTTGCAGCAAAGTTGTTCCATCTCTGTTCCTTACTCACCATCTTCTTTGCAGTTCTTGCGTATCATAATTATGGCAAGTTATTGTTTTCGAAATGACTCGCTTGTCTTTCCACAGAATTATGAGAACATTGCCCTTCCGTTGGAATAGAGTGGTATCAGTTGGCAGGTTCTTTGTTATTTCTGGCAGGAGATCTTTAGGTGCACCCCGCTGCAATCTAAGGGTAACACAGGTGTACACACCTTGTTCTAGGAAAGTTTCACTGAGTTTTAGTAGTTATCTGTTTAAAAATGATAACCTTTACTCCTCAGTGGTGCAATCAAACTCATTACTGTTTCAGTGGTTGTTTTCCCAGTCCCTGCATACACATCAAAATCAAAGACATAACCTGTCTTTGACTCAGCCAGCATGTACAGCCTTACTCCACATTTATCAGATGTATGTCGATTATAAACTTTGAAAGCTAAACGGCCTCTCCGTGCCATTGTGCCTTTATCTAGAGACAGGTGCTTCTTGGGACCATAGAACGTCTTGAACTTGTCGGTCAGGTATTCAATTACTGTTCTAATTCTTATTAGTCTGTCAGTAGTGTCTTCAGTACTGTAATTGCTCTATTGTTATACATGTGAAAATACTTAGCAATCACAGCATGTGACTTCGAAGTCATGCATGCACTGACAGGAGGCACATGCCACTTTTTACCTGTTTGCCAATACATTGTCATCTTTGGGGCTTTAACAACTCTTATCAACATAGTTATACCCCAAAATTTGCCACCTCTTTCACATTCACTTCATCCCACTTAGTCCTCCTTGAATTGGAAGCATCGTTCAAAGATTGTGCTGCATACAGGTTAGTTTCATTTACCAAATATTTCAGCAAATCTCTTGTAATGAATAACTGAATAAATCCAAGAGCAGTGGCTGTTGCTGGGACAGTCAAGCCTGGTGTCCCAGTAAAAATCTCTATAATTTGTGCAGTGTTGTCTATTGATCAGGCTGAATCATCTGCTCGAATGGTACAAGATCTGGCACTTGGGGCGCTGGCATGAATCTGGCTGGAGGTAGAGAGATCACTTGGGTCGGCATCAGGTGGTGGTGACCTGCCATCACTACTGCCCTCACCACCACTCTCTCTCATATCACCAGCCTCATGCTCGCCACTAGCCTCACGCTTGCCACTAGCATCACGCTTAACACCACCACCACCGCCAATATCACTTGTTTCAGTTACTGTGTCACTCTCTACCAGTTCACTAGCAACATCACTGTCACATTCTGTACTGTCAAGGTCTCTGAAATCGCTTTCTGAAAATTCCTACATTACAGCCCCGAACTTTGTTGGTGTGAGTTTCTCTTTCATACTTCTGTTGTACACTGAAAACTTTCTCCATTATACTGTACATATTTCTTTCTCCATTTTGAAAATAGATTTGCCTTTTCCTCTGTCACTGTCCATCATGGATAAGATTTACAGTGAATATAAAGGCAGTAAGACACAGAAAATTATGAAAATTCCACGGAAAACTGTAGGTAAAGAGACGCGACGGCAAGCAGGGTCTGACCACTAGCAGAGGTGGGAAGCTACTGACATTTTCATTGGTGTGGGTGGCTACATGGCAACCTGGGGCAGTCACATGACTCGCAGAGAAAATGGGAAGACATTGGCGCTCATTTTAAACCATATCCCATTAAAATTGAACAATAAATGGATTTTTGGAAAATATTTTACTTAGATGACGAGACTTGTCATAGGTGGGCCTACGGAAGTTTTTTGGTTGACAAGAATATTGTCATCGATGTACCAAAGTGTTAAAGAAACGAAGGAAAAAAATGAGTAGAGAACGGAGGAAGAATAGACAGAGTTCTGTTGGAGAGTTATGGATCAGAAATTGAGGAAGTGGTACCGAAGGAGAGAGGAAGAGAGAAGAACAGAATAAAAAACAGCGCAAAAAGATTGAAAGAGGCATATGCTAATGTAGATGGTCTAATCTCGGCAAGGCTAGAGTTTCTTATGGGTAAATGAGCCAGACATTACAGTATGAGCTTTTTAGAATCCAAGCTAATAGAGAATATTGAAATTCAAATGGGAAATGGGAAATACAAACTATGGAGAAGAGATAGAAAAGAAAAAACGAGAGGAGTGATGGTAGCAGAGAAAAACAGCCTAAATGTGGATAGTGTGGAACTGGGAGAAGGTATGGCTGAAGTGTTAAACATGATAATAGAAACCAGAAGGAAAGGCAAGAGAGACATCACAGTTGCATATGTCCCTTCCAAGACAAGAGCATGGAATGAGATGTTGTCAGACATGGTTAGATACCTACAGAAAGTGATTGAGAAAAGTAACAATGTAATCCTGATGGGGGACTTCAGTTGTAAAGAGGTAAACTGGGAGGAATGGGACTTAGGAAGTAGTGAAGATTCATAGGGCAGTATACCACGAAATGTAGCAATAGATAATGTAATGGCCCAGTGGGTCAAAGAAGAGACAAGATTTAGGGGTGGGAGGACACCAGCAAGACTAGATTTAATTCTAACCAAAGAACCTGATGCACTTGAATCTTTGAAATATCTTTGTCCTATAGGGAAAAGTGATCATGTAGTGATACAGTTCCAAACGATAGAAGGAAATGGTGAGACGAGATGAACTATACAGGCATGGAAGGTACAACGTTGGGAAAACAAACTGTACAGGATTGAGAAAAATTTTCGAAGAAGTGGATTGGGGAGCATTCTGGGAAACAGAGAGAGATACAGAAGAAGTGGGATATCTTTCTAGACTTTTATAATATGGATGTGGAATAGTTTAGTGGGTAATTAAGGCGCTCCAGTCAGATTGAACTAGTGCAGGTTTATATCCAGGGGGTGATTTTGGGTTTATTGCTCAGGAAGTGCCACTCAGGGATGAGTATGGTTGGTCACTCTCATCTTAAATGTTAGGACAAACTTACCAAACCCCGGGCTTCTATGCTCCTCATGGGGCAACACAGGATTAGATGATGTACTGTATGTATGTATGGGAAAGTATGTGCCAAAATGTAGTGGGAAAGAGAACTGGAGAAATGACTGGTTCAACAGAAGGTGTATAATAGCAAAAAAAAAGAAAGGGATAAGGCATGGAACAAATGGAGAAAAAAAAGTAACGTGTTAGGAGTGTGATGCTGTATGGTAGTGAGACCTGGGCAGTAAAGGAAGAGGATATTCGCAGGTTTAAATGTACAGAAATGACAATGATTAGGTGGATCTGCAGTGCGTCCCTGCTTGCAAGGCCTTGGGGGGCTGGGTTTATGATGGAAGAGCTGAGAGGTAGGATGGGACTGGAGTGTATTGGTGTTGTGATGAGGAGAGGTAGGCTGAGGTGGTTTGGACATGTGGAGAGGATGGGGGATGATAATTGGGTACAGAGGGTGAGAAGTGTTAATACTGAGGGAGGGGTTGGGAGGGGTAGACTGAGAAAGACATGGGATGAGGTCATTAAATGTGACTTAAGGGTTAAGGGACTGAACAGGGAGGCTGCCAGGGATCGAGCAGCGTGGAGAGCCGCCATTAGGTGACCAAGGCCGACGCATGCGAGCATGTTGGAGTCTTCAAAAACGAAACAAAACAAACGAAACGAATATAAAAGAACTAGAAATTAATATACAAGAGTACATAGAGAGAAGGAAAGAAACTTAAAAAAAGTTATAGTTGACAAATGTAAGGAAGAACGTAAATTGTTTTACAGGTTTGTGTATGGCAAATTGAAACAAAAGGAAGGAATCAGTAAGCTGAAACTAGAAGGAATTGTCTATAAAGATGTGGTTATGCAAGCAGAAATAATGAACAAATGCTTCCAATCAGTCTTCACAAGAGAAAATGATTTTGTGGAGGAGGAGGGAGTGACCAGAAATGTAGTGTTAAAAGATGTAATGGTTGAAGTGCAAGAAGTATACAAATTACTGGAAACTCAAGATGTGGGGAAGGCCCCAGGACCAGATGAGATCTCTAATTGGATACTAAAGGAATGCAGAAAATAACTGGCGGTTAAGATTCACGGTTTAAGTGTGCGTTCCCTGAAAGAAGATAAAGTGCCTCGGGAATGGAAGAGGGCCTGTGTGGTACCAATTTATAAGGGAGGGAACAAGGAAGAATCTCTGAATTATAGAACAGTGTCCCTGACCAGCATGGTTGCAAAACTGTGCGAGAGAATCCTGAAAGACAGATGGATAAAATATCTGGAGGTGATGGACATTTTGGCAGAAAGTCAGTTTGGATTCAGAAATGGAAGGTCGTGTGTTTCCAACGTGTTGAGCGTATACTCAAGGGCGTTAGATGTGCTACAGGAGAGAGATAGTTGAGTGGATTGTGCGTATGTAGATTTGGGGAAAGCCTTTGACAAGGTACCCCACAAGTGACTTATATGGAAATTGGAACACACAGGAGGACTGAAGGGGAACTTCTTGGATGAGGGACTTCTTGTGAAGCAGACAAATGAGGACAGCAGTAAAATACAGGATGTCTTTATGGATGGAAGTAACAAGTGGAGACCTATAGGGCTCAGTGTTAGTGCCTGTAATATTCTTGATTTACATAAACAGTATTGTAGATGGAATGAAGTTATGCAAGTCTGTTTGCTGATGATGCAAAGATCATGAGGAGAGTAGAAGTTGAAGAAGACTGTAAAATGCTACAGGAGGACCTGGATAGGATTCTTGATCGGAGCCAGATGTGGGAAATGAAATTCAGTGCAAAAAAATGTAAAATATTGGAATTGTGTAAAAGTACCAAGAGACCATCACTGAATTATTTGATGGGTAATGAACCAATCACAAAAGCGAGAGAAGAGAAGGACTTGGGAGTACTGGTCCAGGATAATTATCACCTGAAAAATACGTAACAAAATAGTTAGAGAGACGTATAACCTTTTGACCAACGTAAGAGTAGCATTTCATTACATGGATGAGATGATGAAAAAAAATCATAGTGGCCATGATCCACCCCAGGTTGGAATATGCAGCAGTAGTATGGTCCCCATATAAAAAGAAAGATATAAACAAGATCGAGAGAATACAAAGAACAACAACCAAGATGGTCCCTACCCTGGCAGATCTGTTGTACAGGGAAAGGCTGGAAAACCTAGACCTGCCTTCCTTAGAAGAAAGGAGAGAGAAGGGTGACATGATTGCAGTGTTCAAGGCCATGATGGGAGTAAAAAAAATTGACAGAGAAGATCTGTTTGTATGGGATGGGAGAGTACCAAGAGGACATGGAATGAAACTATAAAAGTCAAGTTGCTTGAAGGATATCAGGAAATATAGTTTTCCATATAGATGTATAGACGTGTGGAATAGCCTGGACAAAGAGATCTTCCAGTCTAAAAACTTAAACAAGTTCAAAGCAAAATTTGACTAATTGATTAAGAGAGACTGGACCCCAGGAGCTTAGCTCATTTCTGTTTATCACAGCTAGGCAAATACAACTAAATAAATACACACACACACACACACACACACACACACACACACACACACACACACACACACACACACACACACACACACACACTCAGGAGACAAGTGGGGGTGGGGGAGGGAGACAACCTGGGGTGGGGGAGTGTGGGGGGATGAGGAGGGAGACATGCCTGGCAGTGATGAGTGTGGTGGGGAATGGAGGAGGGATGGGGGTAGAAGTGAAGGGATGGAGGGAGGATGGGAAGTGCTGCGCATTGCCACATCTGCATTTGAACATGCTCGTTTCAAATCTAGGGTGTGGCAGAGTATTTGGACTAGTGAAATGACAGCAGTTTGGATTGTGGGAATGTTCCCTAATTTCTTTTGTTCAGTCTAGTGAATCATAGGTTATCAGTGTGCCAGATATCGATGTAAGCCTCAGTCACGTCACAACTTACATAAATGTAACTTACTAGATTTTTACTACCCATGATTTAAAATAATGTGCAGATATTTAATATTTTAATAATTACAATAATTTCAGAAGAGTGTGGTCATGGGTTAAAAATTCAAATACTGGTAGCATGCCATTTCTAGGCTTGTGTGCGCACACACACACACACACACACACACACAC
>JAGKTI010002669.1:0-21722 GCA_018397915.1 Birgus latro | reverse complement strand
ACACACACACACACACACACACACACACACACACACACACACACACACACACACATACACATATGTATGTGTATGTGTGTATATTATTTATATATGACTGTATGTATACGTCGATATAGTGGACTTCAATAGACCGGAATTTGCTTTTATCGGACTCGAGGAGCTACCGGACTAAACTCCTATAAATCGGAAAAAGTCCGATAAAGCCAGAAGCAGTCTGGACTGCCTGACCACTTCAGCTATGTTCACCACAATATACTGTATATATACAGTAAAACCTCGATATAATGGACTTCAATAAACCGGAATTCACTTTTATCGGACTCGAGGAGCTGCCGGACTAAACTCCTATACATGTGTATCGGAAAAAGTCCGATAAAGCCAGAAAGCAGTCCGGACTGCCTGACCACTTCAGCTATCTTCACCACGATAAGACAAGTAAAAGACATGTTTTTCAGTGCACAGTACAGTATTATTATACCATTTGATTAATGTAGTGAAGGTATAACACAGTACAATACTGCAATGGTGGTGAAAACCACTGATGCAATCCGGACTAATGTCTGATATATTGGAAAAAGTCCGGATTAGCAGGGGTAAGTCCGGATGTCGCTTTTATCGGAATTTCGCATTTTTCGGACTGGCTTGGGCCCCAATTAGTCCGTTATAGTGAGGTCTTACTAAATATATATATATATATATATATATATACAGTAGGCGCGGAAAGTGTTGACGCCATCTTAAAAAAAGAAAACATTCTTGTGGTTAGCAAGGAGAAACAAATAAATTAACACTCACCATTGAATTTAGTATTTACTGGCATTCCCCTTCACCTTTATTATCTTCTTAAGGCATCTGGGGAGACTGATGGCGTAGTTTTGCAGAACAGATGGACTAAAACTGCTCCATAGCTGCAGCCTCAAGTTTTGGCAAAGATGATGTGTAAATACTAGGCAGCTGCCGCTTCATGTGCGCCCATAAATTCTCAATGGGATTGATATCTGGGCTGTGTCCGGGCCAATCTCGAATAAAGGGAACCTCACAGTCTGTTAGCCACTGTTTCACTGACTTTGCAACATGTCCAGAGGCAGAATCTTGCATAAATACTCTTGCCCTGGTTTTATCAAAAGAGTCACTTAAAACATCACATAAGAGCTCCAAATAATTGTTCTGGTTCACTTTTTCATTTGCAGGTAGAATTACCAACCTACCAACACCATAATATGTAAAGCAGCCCCAAGCCATGAGTGAGGCTGGGTATTTAACAAACTTGGAAGTGTACTTAGGATCCAGGGGGTCACTGCCTGGTTTGCGGTACACTCGTGATGAAGGGGTACCAGTGACAGTAAATGTTGACTCATCACTCCAAAGCACAGTTTTCCATTGCTCCTCACTCCAGGCAAGATATTTCTTACAAAAATTTACTCTCTTTTTCTTCTGAAGTGCAGTTAGCAGTGGTTTTTTACGAGCACAAAAACTCCTGTAGCCCAGATCGTCATGCAACAGCTGCTGCACACTTCTGACAGACACATCTGCCAGCAACTGTGGGTTCTTTTCTTTTAAATCCCGTGCTGTTAGCCTTGGATCCTTGCTAACTTGCCTTGAGATCAGCTGACGGGTCCTGAAGGTTGTCTTACGAGGTCTCCCAGGCTTGGGAAGTGGAGTGGGAGGAATGGCCTCCCCACTGTCCTTGAACCGCTTCACCAGTCTCTGCACTGTCCTCAGTCTAACACCATCTGATTTGCAATAAATGGGAGTTTGTGGCCAGCTTTGTATAAAGTAATCACTTCCACACGTTTGTCCTTGCTTGTGGTTACTTTAGGCATGATGAGAATGTGGTAGGTAACCAAATAACTGTGTTATTTGAGTCAAAACATGCCCTCGTGGTGCATCACACACAGAGACAATCCTCCTCCTGTGGCTGCCCAAACATTACTGAGCCTGCTCCTGTGGTGCCAAACCTATCAAGCAGGGTTGCCAGCTCCCGTTGAAAAAGCGTCAGCTCATTTCGCATCACAGGGGAGGGTAGTATTGACCCTACTTCACTTAACGCGAANTATTAACATCAACTTTTGTACTGACAGTCCTTGCATTATCAGAAATTTAATATTTTGTAAATGTAAGCATTTAACATATCGCCAAGAGACTTGCGCATGCGCATAAATGGGACAGTCATGAATAGGAAAACAACCCATGCTTATTCACCAAAGACCAGTGCTTGTTTCGTCCATCCTGTGTTAATGTTTGAGAATGAGCTATACTGATTTATCCCGTCCAGTCCCGACAGATTTTTTACCCAACACACCCTCCGAACCCGACCGATGTTCCCCCCCCCCCTCAAACCTCCGCATTTGGTGAGAACAATCGAAAATTCATAGAGAAATCGCCTTCCTGAGCTTATAAATGTTGGTACAGGTGTCAGTCAGCTTTACGTTTTCCTTGTTTCTCAGGGTACCTGGCTAAAGAAAACAAACTATGGAGAGGTTAACTAACTCAAGCCACTTTAAATTAAGTATTTATTTATTTATTTGGTATGAATTTATGTGTAGTACAAATCTATGTTGGTTTTCACACAATAATATAGACGATAAAAGCATTGTTCACTCACCCAAAACCCCACCATATGGCACCTTCCTTTACGACATTACCACATCATCGCTTCTGTTTGTTTCTCCCTCAAGCTTCCTTGTTTCTTTGTCCTCCACCTCAGGAATCACTTTCACTGTGAATTTCGTCATTGGAGAGACTGTGGGGCAACATATCTTTACTGGTCAGGTTACTACTAAC
This sequence comes from Birgus latro, assembly GCA_018397915.1. Taxonomy (NCBI): domain Eukaryota; kingdom Metazoa; phylum Arthropoda; class Malacostraca; order Decapoda; family Coenobitidae; genus Birgus; species Birgus latro. The sequence goes on along the minus strand of JAGKTI010002669.1, from coordinate 18,935 downwards.
GGATGAATTGCCGAGTGTGGGGGGGAGGGGGAGTCAGGTGGGGCCAGGCAGTATCCCTACTTGACAGCAGGTAGAGGAAGGTCTCCCACATATGCCTACCAAAAATCACTCGCGAATCTTGAAAAATGTGCAAACGACGTTTCAACTGACTGACATACAATGCACATCGATGGGTCTGTCCGCAGGAAAAAGTAGCGACGTGCATCGTATGTCAGTGGGACTTGGCGGGTTAAAGGGATTAAGTGCGATAACTCAAATTCAGAGGCTTCTGAATCAAATAAGGGACTACTTATCAGCCTTCATTATTATCAGTATTCTATCCTAGTACCGTGAAGATTCAAAACTCGCTCACTGTAGAGAGAGAGAGAGAAATTTATTCTTTTTCTATCAGTTGATGTACAAAGGGAATTGATGGCTTGCACTGGTGTGCCAAAAAGTAAAAAAAAATGCGTAGTTACTTTTATTACTAGTGTTATTACTTTTGCAACTAGCTACCCTTTGATTTGTATTTATGACAGAATTGCATTACTGTACATGGCCAAGTTTTAAGTATATAATGCCTTGCATTTAATAGACATCTCAGCAAAAAGTTACACCTTAATGTTTATTTAAAATATGAAAACTGAAGAAACAAAATGTATGTATATTTTAATATTAATGGTCTACATCATTTAATGTACAAGAGGATGTTAATGTGTAATATAGATAGAAGTTGTACCAAGTCTCCAGTTAGAATCACGTATGTTCCTTCAGTTTTTGGAAAGGATGGTAAAATGAATCATAAAACATGTACCAAATGATGATCAGGTAAGCCTCTGAATGAGAAAGTGATGTCAGAAGCCTAACTTTTTCAATCTGATGATATACACAGTTTTATTCTTGCTGCGTAACTATTTTATCATTTAGAATACTCATACTGAAGGGGGTTAATGAAGCTGTATCATCATCCAGTTCAATCTCTCCTGAGCTGAACAAAGTTGTTGGAATAAAGAATAAAATGATTTACGTCTTCAGAGAGAAGGAAGTAGTTTAATCACGCTCACATAGCAGCATGCTCCAGGTTAATTCCCCCCCCCTCATTGTAAAAATCAAGGTACATCATATGAATCATGCAAATGTTGGACTAGCAAAAAGTGAGTTATGTTTTATCTCACCATGGGGACGGTCACCTGTGGCATATGGAGACAGATGTCAGGTGGCGGTATTTGGCAAATATTAAATTTAAGAAAACTAAGGCTATTACAAGCTTCAAGAAAGCTCTTTTCGTACTTAGAAAGACGATATGAATGTAAATATGAAAGCCAATTGCGCTGAACTCGTCAGTAACACAACAAAATGATGGTGTGTAAGGGATTGCCGGATGGAAGCCCAATGCACGTACACTCGACCCTCGCTTTGGCGGACCCCTATTTCCCGGATATCAGATTTCCCGGACAAAGAAATGGATATTCTGAAACTTACGTCTTCAGATTTCCTACGGCCAACGATCCCTTATGTTTCCCGGTCAAAGTCCGGGCCTGCTGCTAGGTGTCCGCATTCGCACCAATCATTTGTTTACTGTTGTCTCGTGGTGTAAAGTGGCTTTACATTTTAGTATTATCTGAGCAGTTTATAACTCCAGGATGGCATCACCAACCCCAAGGAAAGTGACCAAGCACACAGAGAAGCCTGTGCATCTCTGAGTGTCCCAAAAACTTGAGTTAATAAGGAAACTTGAGGCTGGGATGTCTGTTGCAATGGTGTGTGAGGAGTATGGTGTAAAAAAACAGACTGTATCTGACATCAGAAAAGCTAAAGAAAAGCTGGAGAGTTATGCTGTGAAGTTTTCTGTGTCTGAGGCAAAGACTGGATCAGGTGGAAAACATGAAAACTTCAAAGTGTGTTGACTTAGATGCAGCTTTGCACAAGTGGTATGTTCAACAGCGGGCTTGTGGTGTCTCAGTGAGAGGTGTGGAGGTCGCTGCCAGTGCTGCAAAGCTTGCAGCACTCATGGGTATCGCTGATTTTAAGGCAAGTGATGGATGGCTGTGGCGTTTCAGGAAATGCTACGGCATCCATAGTGTGAAACTTTCAGGTGAAGCTGCTAATGCCGACGTTGATAGTGTTGAACCATTTAGATTGAAGTTAGATGATCTTATTAAGAGTGAACATTTATCACAAAGTCAAATTTATAATGTGGACGAGACTGGGGTTATGTGGCCGGCCTTACCTAATAATACCCAGGCAAGGAAGGACGAGCATAAGGTGCCAGGTAAAAAGATTAATAAAGACCGGTTATTGTTGATGTGTGGTGGTAATGCATCAGGTACACACAGGCTCAAACTGGTAATTGTGGGGAAGTCTGCAAAACCCAGGGCTCTTAAGGATTGTATGAACGAGCTTCCTGTACATTATTAATGTTCTAGCAAAGCATGGTTCACCAGCTGGATTTGTGAAGACTGGTTCCATCATCACCTGGTGCCTGAAGTAAGGAACCACCAGGAAAAGGTGCTGAAAATCCCACCTGCAGAAGTGAAGGCATTAGTCCTAATGGACAGTGCCTCTGCCTACCCCACCCAGGATGTTTTGCAGAGTGCTGATAGAAAGATAAAATGCATGTTTTTACCCCCAAACACCACCTCATTGATCCAACCAATGGATCAAGTTGTAATCAGTTCACTGAAGCGGAGGTACCGGAGAAAATATCTTGACGAAGTGCTTGTTGTGTTGGAGACTGAGGCTGACAGGGGAGATGATACAAGAGGGAAGAGAACCCTGGAGAATATTAAAGCATACAATATCCGCTCCGCCATCCACAACTTGGCTGAGGCGTGGGGAGACGTTAAGCATTCCACGCGTACCAATGCATGGAAAAAACTCCTCAAGGACGAAGGATATGACTATGATTTTGAGGGGTTTGAGGCATCAGACTTCCATTCACTTCTCCATAGGGGTGGGGAAAATGCAGTTACACTAGATGACTTTCATGAGTGGATAAAAGAAAATGAAGCTGCAGAGTGGCATGAAATATTGTCTGAGGAACAGATAGTGGCAAAAGTGATTGGGGAGAGGAGCAGCGATAGTGAGGAGAGTGACGTCGAGCCGCCAACGTCCATTAAGATGTCTGTGGTCAGGGAATGTGCGCATACGTTACTTAAATTTGTGGCAAACAGCAACAACAAGGACATTCAGGAGCATTACGACCAGCTCCAGCTTCTCTGTGCAAAAATTATTGTGATGCAGCACCAGGCTGGTCACCAGTCTAAGATTGATAGTTTTTTTAAACCACGCACTGCCAAGCCGTCTTCTCCTGAACCAGGCCCCAGTGGTATGAGCCAGTCTGCTACTGACAAGCCACAGCCTCCTAAACCAAGCAGCTCACCTGCAGCTCAACATGGCTCCAGTGGTGCTACAGATTCGCCTATGGATGTCGTGTCTGACTTCTAATAGTTTAAGCTATTCGGGGAACCACTTTACGATCACGGCATACACCAACATCCTCTCTACAAAAAAATACATATACAGTACAGGATGTTAAATATACAGGTATTTATTGTTCCTTTTATATAGTCATATGTTGTAAACAATGTTTTTTATGTGACGTATGTTACGATCATGGCATACACCTGCATCATCTCTACAATACATATACAGTACAGTACAGTACAGGTATGTTAAATACAGGGTGTAACGTGACGTATGACAAAAACTTACACCAATGATCTATCATGTAATTCTGAGTATGTTTTGTTCTATAAACATGTACTCTTTGTGACCCCAGTTCAGTACCCAGCATTAGGCTGTTTGTGTAAAAATTTCGTGGGTTCCAGGCGTCATAGGGTGAGAGCTTAGCAGGGCGATGGGAGATGAGTATTATTAGCTTATTCTGTACTGCACATGAAAATCCCATATCCTAAGAGTACAAACGAATTTGAAGAAGAAACTTTACGTAGTCTGTTGATTCTATAACATGAAGTCATGCATTCCTGCAATTCTTTTGCACAAATTGACTGTAATTAAGGATTAAATTCAAATTTTATGGATTGCAAGGGAGTACGGAGGGAGGAGAGGCTGGTGTATTGTTGCCAGTTATGTAATGTTTGGCTTGTAGGCTATTGCTTCCAGCATTATCATAACATCCACAGCTCATTCAGTGAAAAAAAACATTATTGTAATGCGCGACTAGCGTCACTTTAAGTCAGGAGTAATGATATTATTTATTACAATTTTTCTGCTGCAAGTACACGTGGCACCATTGCTTTCATATGAAGGTGACTTGAGAATAGTGACGCAGAGTTGCCAATTTAACGACTTTGAGCTAGACCTATTTTTTGCTTCTACCTAGCATCACGATTTAACATCTGGCAACATGATATCTAGCTACATTCTGGATATTTTTGCCATTTTTAGGTGATATTCTAGTGATTAATCATCTTTTCTAGCGATATTTTGCAGTGTTTACTATCTAGCGACATTTTAGCAAGTTTTCAGGGCTACACTAGCAAGATTGATGATAAGGACTTGGCAACCCTGCGTCCACGGTGTCATTTGAATGGGAAAATTTGCAGGCGAGGCACACACTTCAAATACTGTTCTCCGCGTTCAGTTGTTCACTGGTTTCAGCTTCACTTGTTCATGAAACAGCATGCCACATACGTACAGAAATGAGGAATATGCAGATATCGTCTATTTTTACGTATTCTGGGATGATAATGCCAGTGCTACAGCCAGAGAATACAGGTGGAGATACTCAATGGCGCCACATTTACTTGCAGCATAAAAGATTGTAATTAATAATACTCTTCCTGACTTAAAGTGACACTAATCTCGCTTTACAATAATGTTTCATTAAATGAGCTGTGGGTGTTATGATAATGCTGGAAGCAATAGCCTACAAACCAAACATTACATAACTGGCAACAATACACCAGCCTCTCCTCCCTCCGTACTCCCTTGCAATCCATAAAATTTGAATTTAATCCTTAATTACAGTCAATTTGTCCAAAAGAATTGCAGGAATGCATGAATAGACTACATAAAGTTTCTTCTTCAAATTCGTTTGTACTCTTAGGATATGGGATTTTCACGTGCAGTACAGAATAAGCTAATAATACTTGTCTCCCATCGCCCTGCTAAGCTCCCACTGTATGACACCTGGAACCCACAAAATTTTTACACAAACAGCCTAATGCTGGGTACTGAACTGGGGTCACAAAGAGTATATGTTTATAGAACAAAACATACTCAGAATTACATGATAGATCATTGGTGTAAGTTTTTGTCATACGTCACGTTACACCCTGTATACAGTACAGGTATTTATTTTTCCTTTTATATAGTCATATGTTGTAAACCATGTTTTGTATGGAACTTATGTTGGTACATGTAATACTAAGTGCTAGACAAAGTGTGGGAAAAGTCTGGGGTGGGTACTGAATGTGGTCGGTTGCTGGACCGAGTATGGCAAACAAGGGAATGGGCAGTGGCCCCCGGACTTTTGTGATTCCCGGACTAGACTTCCCCCCTTTTAGTCCGCCAAATCGAGGGTCAAGTGTACTCTATATGCAAAATAGCTGGTCAAAGGCATTCATTCATGGGTGTGATATTTTTTATCAACAAGTAGTTTAGTGACTTTAATGGTCTATAGCGTTGCTATCTCTTGTAAGTTTATCCAGACGTATAGTCACAATAGATATATTACTTTTTCAGGTCTAGGACTGAGTTACGGCTCACCAACTGGGTAATAGACAACACCTGAATGTCCCTCATTGTCCAGGGACAGTCTGATGGTAGGATTGTACGCAGTGCTGCTGCTTCTTCTCTACCGAGTTTGAATATGAGTCGGAGATCGCATTCTCCAGTGACCTTGACTGGGTACAAGCAAGAAGGGCACTGGTTTTAGGCTTAGGTTAGCTTCTTTAACAGCTGTTAGGCCATTTTCATTGGCTTTAAACTTTTTTTTAGATTCATTTGGGAGGGTTTAGGACTTGGTTTGGGGGGGAAACCCAATGCTCAAAAACACATCCCTATACTTTACATGTTAAACCTGCCCCGAGATACGATACCCGGCCTAGCAATTCCTTAACTAGTTGGATTATTAAACCGGGGCATGCCTGTATTTTGAGGTTAGTACCAAAAATTTCCCTGTGTTAGAATCTGTTTAAGCCAAAATTTGTCAGTACAGTAATCATCAGCAACGAAATGTTTTGATAAATTACAGACATGATTGTACTATGGCATTAACAGGTGGTTGGCAGTGCTCTGTGTGGTGATTGAGTTGAGCACCAATGTCATGCATTGGGTAGGGATTGGCCAGATCTGCTGAAGAGTTCACTAACCTCTCTGCAGTTGATAAAATTACAGTACTCTACTCACATACCATCCCATATGATCACTTCTTTATGCATAACTTATAAACAGCCTCTTTTAATTAGATTTTTGTCTTGTTGCAATTTGAGTTTTTCTTTTACCTTCACCACTTTGACTGCCAAATGCCAAACAAACTTCAGCTTCTTTATTAAAAAAAAGCTTTATGAATTAGGATTCTTGTATTCTACTGTTCTGTTGATATTTTTAAAAGTTTAGAAACACTTCAGGGGGTGTTAACCCTTAAAGACCCTTCTAAAGCTGTGTTCCACCACAGCCACAAATCGAGGTCGATTTTTTAACTTTTATCAAGGTAAAAATTTTTCTTGCGAATTTGAAGAGCATGAATTTACACACCTGAAAATGCCAGCCACAGTTCTCTAGGCCTAGTAGTTACCACAAAACCTCCCGTCAAAGATTATAAAAGCCCCTCCTGATGGTACGAGAGAAAACAATGAAATCAGCAGAAATCTTTTCCCCAATAAAATCTTACCCAAATCAATTAATCAATGTGAAATATGTTTCTATAGATGAAAGTAGGTGTAGGGGGTGAGCATTTAAAAAAAAAAAAAAAATGCATATAGATTTTCTCCAAAACTGGAAACATTCAGCGAGAACCTAATTTTCAGTAGGGAACCTTACCAAAATCAGTAAAATCAATGTAAAATATGTTTCTATTTATGAAACTAGGTGCAAGAGTCAGCATGAGAGTTGAAAAAAAAAAAATGATGAAAGTAGACATACACAAGCTGATCATATCGGGGGAATTTCTGTGTCATATTCTGGGCAAAGGATAGGAGGGAATGTGGAGATGGGGTGGGGGGTCTCTGGTGGGGATGAGAGGGAATGAGACACCCCCACTGGTGGATAGGTGGCGTGGGGGTATTATGACGGTAGGAAACACACACACAGAGATCATAGCAGGGAAATTGCCACATCCTTTGATATAAAGGGGGAGTGGAGGGTGATGGAGAAGGGGGAGGCTCAGGGGGGGAGTATGAGACCCCCCCCATATGATGTAGATGTGGTATTGATTAGTACTTTGGGTGGGAGGGGACAGAGCAGGCTGTATCCAATCAGACAGAGGGAGATGGAGAAGAGGCTGTGAGGGGTCCCCCCATAGACCTGGTGAGGGGGATGGGATCTTCCTTCCTCACCACCTCATCCTCTAGTTCTATTTGGGTAGGAAACATTTACACCACAAAAGGGGCTGGCTTAGTGCTTGGCAGTTTTTGGCAGACTTTCTACGAACATCAGTCATAGGACTCTATGTGGCAAACTTGCAAAGTGACAATTGTCAATCATAGTACTTTAGGGGTTAAGTGAGGTGTTTTGCTATATGTGATTTTTGGTTTCATGGAAAACCTTGGGAACGTCACCCTCTCATAAGTTATGACACGACTGCATACTGTATTGGTATACCATGTGAAGGTGTTTTTCACTAGCACCCAGATAAATAGATAAATACGAAGCTGTAGCAATAGGAAGAATGATTAAGAACCAGTAGAGGAATGGTACTTGACCTGGGCATTTAGGGGTGGTTCTAACTTTAACTATACAGTACTAACTATACATGTTTTTCCTGTAGGTAAAGTGCAGCAGTACTGTATCAGTGAAAAGTTTAAGAATGAATGGTGCCATAGATGATTGTCTTTGTGATAATGCAGACATTTGTGTGGAAGAATATTCTTATAAGTGCAACAGATAATTATCTTAATGTGAAAGTTTAAACATCTGTGTGTAAGAGTCTCATAAAGAATAAATTTTCTTCCATTTCTTAGCCTCTCTCTTTTTTAGAAAATTATTAAAGTTACCAGCTGTGACATACTTTAAAACCAGATCATATATTTTTTTTTTGTGTGAAACCATAAATATGAAATAAGAATATCTGTAATCACATTTTGATAAATAAGAAAATCTTCTGCAGTCAATAGTGAATGTTCGTATACCTGAATATGTCCTCTCACAGTTAGGACAACCTTAGTACAGTATTGTATCCCAACTAACCCCTGATTATTTTATGCCATTGAGAGTGAGGCATAAGACCTTGTAGAGTGTTGTACCAGTAAAATTTTCCTTATTGAGACCAACTAATATCCTTTTTCAGCTAATACCAGACAGTTTTATTCAGCTGAGAGCCATAGGATCTTGAGTGTTACTCTTAGCCAACACCAGACAATTCTATTTAGCTGAGAGTCATAGGACCATGAGTGCTGCTTTCTTCCATCCAATGACATATTTTATATTGTATTCTTGCCACCTTCATATGACCTAATTCAGCCTAAGGAAAGAAACCAAGTTGTAATGGAGTTTATGTAACTTTCTGATGCAGTTTCCATTAATGGTTTTTCATGGGTTTGTGAATTTGTTTGGAGGCAACAGGTATATATAAAAATACATCACCGAATTCAAGAGATGAAAGCATCAGCTGCTAGGCTGTGACGTTCTTGATGCTGGTGTAGGAATGGTTGAGGTTGGTTTGACAACTGGAGGTGGACCAGGTGGTGTGTAAGGTTGTGGTGAAGTGGAAATGTTGCCCATCACCCTTCAGTTAAACACAACTTCCCGAAGTATTGCTATCAGGTTGATAAATGGGATGCCGGACCCTTGCTATATGCTCCTTCAGACATAATTCGTCTAGTGAACCTGATTGCATGTCAGCTGCTCAGTCTCCACAACTTCCATTCCTCGCTTTTTCACGCAGTGATTGTCATATCTATCAACCTCTTTGTTGGCTTAACGTGTGTCCCTCCATTTTAATACTCAGTGATTTAATATATCATACCTTGTAGAATGATTCCTTCATGTGATGGCACCAATACTGTACAAAGTCCCTTAACTCTCTTCCTCTCCCCTGAATGGAGGATGGTAGACTGTGGGAGAAGGGTAACTTTAGCCTGCAGTCTAGTGGCTTCATGTTCAGATGAGGGTGGAACCACAAAAACTAGAACAATGATAAACACCTTAACTACATCCATTCACTGTATGACCATATCATCTTAGTTTCTGCAAGGACTAGTGAACATTCGTTTACCAGAGTTAAAATGTCTGCAGCTAGCCCGAGAAGTGCTTGATGCGGGTGTAGCAGTAGCTGGGGTTGGCGTGACGACTGACGAGGTGGATCGTGTGGTGCACGAGGCTGCGGTGGAACGGGATTGCTACCCATCACCCCTCAACTACCACACCTTCCCCAAGTCCTGCTGTACCTCCATTAATGAGGTCATCTGTCATGGCATTCCAGATATGAGACCTTTACAGAAAGGGGATATTTGCAATAGTAAGTGTGAACAGTATGCAGTTATAAGGTCACTCATTACAGAAAGATGGATATTTACAGTAGTGCTTTTAAACAGTATACTGTATAATAAAATTGCACATTATAGAAAGTAGATTTCTGCAATAGTAAGTGTGAGTTGTATGCCATTATAAAATCACTAATTATGGAAGGGGATATGTGCAGTAGAGGCGTGTATTGGTTCGTATTATAAAATCACTGAGGTTGTTTGTTATGCTGTTTCAAGTTATGATGCATGATAATAATCAGTCCATGATGATGAAGTCTGGGTAGTGCTGTCCTATGGCTAAGCTTGCCTCAGATGGTCATAACATCATATTACCTCACTGGTCCTACAAGGTCTGTTCCAAAGGGAACAGCTTAAAAATAATATACAGTATATATACACTAAATATATATACTGTATATATACAGTTGACCCTCGATTCTGTGGACCCCGAATCAACGGATATCTGTTGGCAGAGAATCGCTCCAGACACCGGTCATTTTTTTATTTCATTACAGGCACACTCACAACCAGTAATTTCTGCTCAGGGGTGCCCCCTTTGTACCCCTGTATTCCCAGGGAAGACGGGAAGGGCTGACGAAACGAACTCCAATTGCCTCTACCCCAGCTTCCAACCCTCCCCTATACCCCTACCCCAGCTTCCAACCCTCCCCTATACCCCTACCCCAGATTCCAACCCTCCCCTATACCCCTACCACACACATCCCTCCACTCGTCATTCTTAACTGGCAGTTACATCTCAGTCTAACCTCATAATTTACACTCATAGTCACATTATTAATACACATACAAAACACTAGGACATGTAAAAGTATATAATATTACTATGAACGATGCAATAAGAAATTAGTGCATTATAAAGTTGACAATAAAAAACGTTGACAACGACCATACCAGACCTCATGCGTTGGGTGCTCTCATGCACTTGCGTGCGTACGTGTCTGTGTCAGTGTGTGTGTGTGTGTGTGTGTGTGTGTGTGTGTGTGTGTGTGTGTGTGTCCAATACAGTGCACCCAACACGTGAGGCCTGAGGTCACCGTTGTCAACGTTTTTGTTTTACTGTCAATGTCGTTATGCATTAATTTCCCGCTGCAGCATGTTGATAGTTATATCATATTCTTTTAACATATCCTAGTTGTTAAAGCATATTGCTGTTAGTGTGTGTGCGCACACACACACACCTGCTAAGTCACGAGTGATGACGTCACCGGAAGGGTCCTGCAGTATGCAGCCGGGGGCCCCGGGCAGTTCGAGTTGTGAGGCCTGCGAGTGTGGTTTGCCTTATCTGACACTGGTAGCAGAGCGTAGTTCGAAAATAATGTCGTGTTCAACTAAGTGGCCTCCAAAACTTGAAAATGATTCTGCTTATGAGAGCTGGAAAAAGGACATCGATATTTGGTGCGAACTGACTGACTTACCAAAAGAAAAACAAGCCGTAGCTATTCACCTGTCATTGTCTGGAAGGGTGAGGGTGGCATCTTCAGAGTTTTTTTTTTTTTTTTTAATGCAAGGAAGAAGGAACCAAAGGCCACAGGCCTGCATACTGTTCCTTCCAAGAAAAAGCAAAAACAATACAAAAGAGAGCCAAATTCAAGATCCGTTCAATTCGAGATGCCTGGACACACTGCGTTTGAAAGACTGGAGATCATAGGAAGCAGGAAATACAGACAGAGGAAGACAGTTCCAGAGTTGACCAGTTGCATAAATGAAGGACTGGGAGTAACGGTTAACTCTTGCATTAGAGAGTTGGACAGAAAAAAGGGATGAGAGTTTGTTGCTAGACGGGTACTACGTGCCCGTCGTAGATGTGGAGGGATGCAAGCAGACAGTTCAGAGGAACAGTGACCATTGAAGTAGCGATAGAAGAGAGATAAAGATGCAACAGTGCAGCGAAGAGACAAAGGTTGAAGGGAATCAGTAAGAGGAGGAGAGTTAATGAGACGAAAAGCCTTTGACTCGACCCTATTGAGAAGAGCTGCGTGTGGGGAGCCTCCCCACACATGAGAGTTGTACTCCATACTCAGGTGAATAAAACCCGTGTACAAGGTCAACAACTGTGCAGGGGTAAAGAAAGTTTGGAATTGGCTTAGCACACCTAATCTCTTGGAAGCAGATTTCACAAGAGATGTAATATGTTCTTTCCCAGACAAATCCCGAGAGAATGAAACCCCAAGCATGTTCAAGGATGATGCAGGACATAACTGTTCATTATTAAGCATTAGTGGGTAATCCTGAGGAAGATTTTGTCGGGTTGATAAGTGTAAGAACTGAGTTTTTGATGGATTAAAAATAACAAGATTATTTTTACCCCAATCAGAGATACGAGCCAAGTCAGACATTAGGTGTGCCATAGCCTCATACCTTTTTTGTTGAAGTAACTGCTGAGATGGATGTTGCAGGAACCGAATGGAAAGGTGAAGGGTGGAATCATCAGCATATGAGTGGATAGGGTTAGATGTACAGCTTAGAAGGTCATTGATGAATAAAAGGAAGAGAGTAGGTGATAGGACAGAGCCCTGAGGAACACCACTGTTGATAGGTCGAGGAGAGGAACGATGGCCGTCTACAACAGCGGCTATAGAACGACCAGAAAGGAAGCTAGAGATGAAGGCACAGATAGAAGGATAGAAACTGTAGGAGGGCAGTTTGGAAATTAAAGATTTATGCCAGACTCGATCGAAAGCCTTTGAGATGTCAAGTGCAATGACAAAGCTTTCGCCAAAGTTCCGAAAGGAGGATAACCAAGAGTCTGAAAGGTAGGTGAGAAGATCGCCAGTGGAGCATCCCTGACGGAACCCATACTGACGATCAGAAAGAAGGTTGTGACAGGAAAGATGCTTTAAAATTTTTCTGTTAAGAATTGACTCGAAAACTTTTGAGACACAGGATGTTAATGCAATTGGACGATAGTTAGAGGGTTGGGAATGGTCACCCTTCTTTGGGACTGGCTGAATGAAAGCAAACTTCCAGCAAGAAGGAAAGGTACAAGTTGAGAGACAAAGGCGAAAGAGTTTACCTAGGCAGGGTGTAAGCACAGAAACAGTTTTTGAGGACAACAGGAGGGACTCCATCAGGACCATATGCCTTTTTAGTATTGAGGCCAGTAATGGCAGAGAACACATCTGCTGAAGAAATTTTAATGTCAGACAATAGGAAGTCAGAGGGGGGAAGTGATGGAGGAATAGCACCGGAATCGTCTAAGGTGGAATTGGAGGAGAAAGTCTGAGCGAAGAGATCTGCTTTATCAGTAGAAGAAATAGCTATAGAGCCATCAGAGTAGAAAAGAGGAGGGAAGGATGATGAGGTAAAGTTGTTAGAAAGGTTTTTGGCAAGGTGCCAGAAGGAGCGAGAAGAATTCGAGTTGGAGAGTTGGGAACATTTAGCACAGATGAAATTGTTTTTAGCAGAGCGAAGAACAGACTTAGCACGATTCCGGGCAGAAATATATAAAAGGTGTGATTCAGGGGTGGGTTGGCTCCGGTACCTCTTATAGGCCCTCTCCTAGTTGCGGACAGCATTAGAACAAGCGTGATTAAACCAAGGCTTTCTTGCATTAGTCAGAGGATATGAGAAAGGAATGTATGCTTCCATGCCTGAGAGAATAACCTCCGTAATGCGCAAGGCACACTCAGATGGCTCCCGGCCAAGGAAGCAATAATCATTCCATGGAAAATCAAAGAAGTACTGCCTGAGGGCCTCCCAATCTGCAGCTCCAAAGTGCCACAGGCGGCGTTTCTTTGGAGGGTCCACAGGCCGTACTGGAGCGATTGGACATGTTAAGGTAATAAGATTATGATGGGAGGAGCCCAACGGAGAGAAAAGATGAACATTGTAAGCAGAAGGATTAGTTGTTAGGAAAAGGTCAAGTATGTTGGAACTCTCTCCAAGGCGGTCAGGGATACGGGTAGGGTGCTGTACAAGCTGCTCTAGGTCATTAAGGATAGAAAAGATGTAGGCTTGTTCACCAGGTGGATCAGTGAAAGGAGAGGAGAGCCAAAGGTGGTAGTGAACATTGAAATCTCCTAGAATGGAGATTTCAGAGAATGGTGAAATGGATAGAATGTGTTCCATCGTAGAAGTAAGATAGTCAAAGAATTTTTGATAGTCAGTAGAATTAGGAGATAAGTAAACAGCACAGATATATTTAGTCAGAGAATGACAGGAAAGCCGAAGCCAGAGAGTAGATAATTCAGAAGAATCAAGTTCAGGAACACGAGAGCAAGATAGATTGTTGCGTACATATACGCAACAGCCACCCTTGGCTTTGAAACGAGAATAGAGAAAGTAGGAGGATACAGAAAAGGGTTTGCTGTCAGTTGCCTCAGACAGCTGAGTCTCAGTGAGAAAGAGAAGGTGAGGTTTAGAGGAGAAGAGGTGGTGCTCGACAGCGTGAAAGTTAGAGGAAAGGCCGCGAATGTTACAGAAATGAAGAGGGAGTGAGTCAGACAGTGGTTCCAGGCAGCTCTTTGAGTCGTCACCGGGAGAGGGGCGGATGGTGGGGGCATTTATGGTCCTCCCCCCGGGGACTCCGAGGCGTGATTTCTGTGCGCCATTTTCGAAGATAATTTTGAAAAGGAAGTGTAGTGTGTAGCGTGTATGTAGTTTGGTGTTGACAGTTAGAGAAACTTGTATTGGAGAGCATGCTGGTCTACTCTCTGTGTAACTGAGACACTGAAAAGGTTCAGCAAAGGAGGATGGTCAGGAACAAGTCCTGAGGGCTGATGAAATGGGAGCTCCAGCTCTCCCTGTCATCAGCTTTCCATCCTCCTTGGGAGTACTGCCCTGCTCGACTGGTGCTACAGGAGGATGGTGTTCAGACCTTGCTGAAAAAATTAGACAGTTTATTTCTCGTGGACAAAGGACGTCGACAGTTTGCATCTTTTTATGAATTGTACAACTTCAGAAGAGCCAGTGATATGAACTCAGTTTGTGACAGAATTTGAGCATGTTTATTTCAAATTTACGAAGCAGGACATGGCACTGCAAAATTTCTGCGATGGCTTTTGTGCTCTAAGCTGCATGCAAACTTTCAGACATTGAGCAACAACTTGTGATGTCCACGATCACTGAGGTGACATATGAAAACATGAAATCTGCCCTGAATCGTATTTTTGCTGGTGAAATTCTCGGGCAGAACGATGCATCGGTGTCTGCCAGGGAGGTGAAAAGCGAACCAGTATTTTGGAGTGACGAAGTTGGAGGTGAGGAAACGTTTTATGTTAGAGGTACTCGACGAGGGGTGGTACAGTTCGTGATCAAGGCCGTGGTAGTGGCCGATATTCAACCGTATCTGCTAGAATTCCCCAACACTCATCCACCGGCAGGAGGCAGAACTCACTTGGGTCTGACGGAAAGGTATCGAGGTGTTTCGTATGTGATTCGAGATTTCAATGGGCACGTGACTGTCCGGACGTATAAGAGAACAATGGCAGTCGAGAAGAAAATTCTGAAACAGTGCATCTGTCGTTATTTATGGGCTATGCGGATAATGCCGCTAGTAGAGGTAAGTTACAGACTCTAGTAGAAGAATCTAAGGGATGTGCTGTTCTAGACAGATGGTGTTCTACAAGTGTATGTGGGGTTGAATGGATCAATTGCTATCTAAGTGAGCTCACTGATTACGAACGTGAAGCTGTAAGAGAAGAAGTGTCATCATCAACGTTTACTTTTGCTGATGGTGTCACAGTTTCTTCCCTCAGACGTGTTACTCTGCCCTGCTACATTGGAAATATGCGTGCAACCATCGTGACTAATGTTGTGAACTGCAATATTCCCTTGCTGTTGAGTAAACTTTCCATGAAAAAAGCAAAAATGTTGATTAACTTTGGACGTGACCAGGTCAAAATTTGTAGAACTATCATTAATTTGAAGTCCTCATCTTCAGGCAATTACTTGCTTCCAATTTCTTTATGACTAGGTCGTGAATTTTGTGAAACAATCATGTTGGCATCTCTTGCGGGTGATGTAGAAAAAACCGCTTTTGAAGCTTCACAGGCAATTTGGACACCCAACATCGGCAAAATTAATTAAACTGATCACAGATGCGGGGATTAAAAGTTCAGAACTGGAGCGGGCTATCAAGGCTGTATCTGATACTTGTACAGTCTGTTGCATATTTAAGAAAGCCAAGCCCCAACCCGTAGTCAGTTTGCCCATGGCGTCTAAGTTTAACGAAGCCATAGCCATGGATTTGAAAGCTTGGGGAAGGCATTATTTCTTAGTCCTTGTTGATTTGGCGACCAGGTATTGTAATGTGATAGTAATCGCAGATAAGTGTGCGCCCACCATTATCAAAGGAATATTTCGGAGCTGGATTGTTGTGTTTGGTGCACCTAGAAAAATTCTTACAGACAATAGCTTTGAATTCAACAATGCGGAAATGCGGGCATTGGGAGAGGCCTTCAATATCAAGATCATGACAACGTCTGCAGAGATTCCATGGAGCAACTTAGTCTGTGAGCGTCAAAATGCAGTCATGGGTGACATTGTTAGGAAGATAATGGCTGATAGCCAGTGTGAATTGGATGTGGCCTTGGCATGGGCAGTATTGGCAAGAAATGCTCTCACCAACTGTGCACGCTTTTTTCCTAACCAACTTGTTTTTGGTCAAAACCCTGGCCTGCCTAATGTGTACGCAAATGATCTTCCAGCCTTGGAACCTTCATCACCATCAAAAATTCTGAAAGACAACTTGAACGCTCTTCATTTAGCAAGACAAGAGTTTATGGAGACTGAATCAGATGAATGTTTGGCTAGGGCTCTGCGGCACAACGTACGTTCGAGTGACTTAAATGACATCCGAAATGGAGATGAAGTCTTCTACAAAAGAAATGACAGTCATGAGTGGCACGGTCCCGAAATTGTAATAGGCAGAGATGGGAAACAAATTCTGGTGAGACACGGCGGTGTCTGCGTGCGAGTGCACGTGTGTCGTCTAGCGTTTGCGCCAGAGCAAGATACTACAGTTGAAAGTGGAGTCAGCAGTGATGAGAAGAACAATGTTGTCCAGGAGAAGCCTAATGACGATTTTTCGCAAGTGTTGAATGACTATCCACCCGATGACAAGTCGGAAGATGGTGTGGTTCCAATTGATGAGCCTCCCACAGTTTCTGTTCCGATTAATCAGCCTCCCAAAGTTTCTGTTGGTCAACGTATAAAGGGAATACTTTCAGAAAGTGGAGAGTTGGTGTCTGGAAGGATTATAAGTTGGGCAGGTAAAGCCACTGGAAAGTACAAACACTGCTACAATTTGAAGAGGGACTCTGATGGCAGCATTGATTGGATAGATTTGCTGAAGGATTTTAGCGAATGGGAAGTGGTTGATGATGATGCAGAAATGCTTGTTCTTTTCAATCCTGAGGCCGTATTATGCGCTAAGGAAAATGAAATTACAAACTGGCAGAATAATGATGTGTATGAGGAAGTAGATGATGTTGGGCAAGGTGCCATAACGGTTCGATGGGTTGTGACGGTTAAACTGAAAAATGGAAAGCCTGTTGTTAAGGCCCGCTTAGTCGCCAGAGGATTTGAGGAAGACCAGTGGATCTCCGAAAAGATTCGCCTACTTGTTCAAAAGAAGCAGTGCGTTTGACACTTTCTTTGGCCTCCACCACCCAGTGGGATTGCCATACTATGGACGTGAAAGCTGCCTACTTGCAAGGTAACGACATTGAGAGAGTTGTTCATTTATGTCCTCCACCTGAATATGCAAATGGTAAGTTATGGAGACTAAAGAAAACTGTTTACGGCCTTTGTGGTGCTGCTAGGCATTGGTGTCTGCGCGTAAAAGATCAATTGTTGAGTCTCGGAGCTAAAGTGTCATCACTGGACAGAGCGCTGTTCTCTTGGAGCAATAGTGGCAAAGTCGAATGCATTGTATGCATCAATGTCGTCGACTTCCTTTGGGCTGGTACACGTGAGTTCGATCAGCAAGTGATGAACCGTTTGAGTCAAATATTCCTCATCGGCAGTTCAGAATCAAAAGCCTTCAAATACGTTGGTCTTAATGTCATCTCCAACATCGATGGCAGCATACCACTCGACCAATTGCAGTATGCTTCATCTTTGAAATGAGTCACGCTGAGTAAACATCGTGCAGCAGTAAAATTAGGAGAGCTGTCCGAGTCTGGGAAAATGGAGTACCGAGCATTAATTGGACGACTCAACTGGATTGCCACACACACTCGGCCAGATATTGCCTTTGATGTGTGTGAGTTGAGTGTGACTAGCAACCGAGATACCATAGTGGATTTCCTTAAACTCAGTAAGGTGATCTCAAGGGTAAAGACTGACAATATTAAGCTATACATTCCAAGAATGGGGCCGATCGAGGACTGTCATATAGAGTGCTTTTCATATGCCTCATTTGCCAACCTTGTAGGCAATGGATCTCAGGGAAGTTTTGTGATCTTCCTACGAGATGCTAATGAGTCAAGATGTCCTATATTCTGGCAGACAAGAAAGATCAGGAGGGTCGTCAAATCTACCTTATCTGCTGAGGCGTTGGTGCTGCTTCAGCGTGGTGAGACTGCTGTATATCTCGCCAACATATTGCGTGAGGTTTCTGGATGTGGAAAGATCAAAATAAAGTGTTTCGTCGACAACAAGAGTTTGGTGGACGCCCTTTATTCCTGTAGGAGCGTAGAAGACAGGAGATTGCTCATTGATATTGCTGTATTACAAGACATGTTGGAGCAAGGGGAGATTGATGAAGTATCTTGGGTGGATACATCACAACAACTGGCTGATTGTCTTACCAAGAAAGGTGCCACGACCGAGCGGCACTGAGACTCAGCTGTCTGAGGCAACTGACAGCAAACTCTTTTCTGTATCCTCCTACTTTCTCTATTCTCATTTCAAAGCCAAAGGTGGCTGCTGTGTATATGTGCGCAACGATCTATCTTGCTCTCGTGTTCCTGAACTTGATTCTTCTGAATTATCTACTCTCTGGCTTCGGCTTTCCTGTCATTCTCTGACTAAATATATCTGTGCAGTCTACTTATCTCCTAATTCTACTGACTGTCAAAAATTCTTTGACTATCTTACTTCTACGATGGAACACATTCTATCCATTTCTCCTTTCTCCGAAATCTCCATTCTAGGAGATTTCAATGTTCACCACCACCTTTGGCTCTCCTCTCCTTTCACTGATCCACCTGGTGAACAAGCCTACATCTTTTCTATCCTTAATGACCTAGAGCAGCTTGTACAGCACACTACCCGTATCCCTGACCGCCTTGGAGAGAGAGTTCCAACATACTTGACCTTTTCCTAACAACTAATCCTTCT